>PVKM010025195.1:0-20168 GCA_004027735.1 Carollia perspicillata
CCAATACTTCAATTTCCCCCATTGCCCAAAACAAAGCTCTCAGTCACAAAACTCTCCAATACCCAGGTTGATATTTTTAAAACTCTCTAAAGTCTCAATCACATCTAAGTGTGGCAAATTACTTTTTCCCCATGAAATTCTTGGCATAATTTTATTTAGGAACAATGTAGTTTGCACTATTATCTAGAACATATGGCTAGAATCAACACTATTGAAACCCAAACTGATATACTATGAAGACGAATACAAATTCTCTGTGAAAGGGGAATAGAGAATGTCATTTTTAAACAGCTTCAAGGCCATATTATCCATAGGCTGGGTGTGATCAAATTACATTGTGCTATACAGCTAACGTATGGTTCTATAATTTATGACAAAGTACAGTGGTCAGGCCCTCACACTGCAAACTCTCTGACACGTCAATTAAGCTGTTTAAAATGTCACTCAATTCTGTCTACTTATAAATGATAATACATGTTAAATTTCTTGTTGCAGTACATCCTTCTCAACTGTTTTTTCAGAAATTATCACCAAAACAACTCTACTGCGACAAAGGTTCTAGAGAGGATATAATGACCCAATGCTGTTTTAAGGAAGACAAGAATGGTTTACCATTTACAAAACTGATTAAAGTTTCCAACCTTGTGAAGCTCCTTGTATGGTGCAGTCTACCTCTCCGGTGTTCACCTTCCAGCTGCCTGGAAGAGGCAAGCGGAAAATGTTAGTTTCCGTGAGAGATGAGCATGAAATGTAGGGGGGTGGGAGGAGCGTAAAGGACTCGCTCGCGTTAGGGAAAGCAGAAGAGAAGTGCCCACGGTCCCTAATTCAAATTAGGTATCAAGAATAAGGGCTGGAGTAAAGGGAGTGGAGGAAGGAATCGAAGAAACGCAAAAAACTCACGGGCCGTCGCGAATGGGGGAGGGGCAAAAATGCGCAACCGCGCGAAGGGGGACCCAGAGCTGCAGCAATTGTTAATTTGCCTGGCAGTGTTGCACTGAGGTAGTAAAGGGACTTGCATCCCAGAGATTTCAGTCCGAGTGTTAGAAGTGGTTGGGGGTCGGGGAGAGCTAGAGAACTTGGGAGGTGGGAGATGAATAGCGCGCCTTTGCGGGAAGGAAACGACTAAGAAGCCCTGTGCTTCCAAGGGCGAAGGGGCACCGCTGCTGACGCGACGTGGGACCTGCGGGCTTACCCTCCCCACTGGAGTTCGGGAGAGCACGCACCGCCCCTCACAGCCCCGGAGGTGGCGGAAAAGGAGGCGCGGGGTACCCCCAAACTGGGAGAGCGGCGCTTCCCGCGGTTCCCTCCCCGGCAGCCCGGGCGCCTGAGCCCACCTGGGCTAACTTGAAGCCTCTCCTTCAGACTCTATTCCGCAGCTCTTCTGCGAGCCTCAGCCGTCGCCGTACAGGTCGTCGTCGCCAGAACAGCCTCGGCCTCCAGTACTAAAGCGTGAGCCACAGCACTGAGAAGCACTCTCCAGGTTGCCTCTTACAGCTCACAGACTCCTCACCCCGCCCCCGAACCCAAGCCATTGGTTGCTGGGCACCGCCCTATTTGTCTATTGGGTTGAAGACGATGCCGCTCAGTCACCTAGAGGGGCACGTGTGGCGCTTATTGGCTTAAATATGAAGTAGTTACCGCCCTCTCCCTCACAAGTCCCAGCTTCTGATTGGTATTAACATCTGTCTCTTCGCTCCCTTCGTTCTTTCCCTCCAAGTGGAGCGCCTCCTTGAGGGAGACTCCGGCTCTTATTGGCTGAAAGGACGCTATGCTAGTCTTGGATAGGCAATGGAACCGCATTGTGCGTCTGGATGGGAGGAGCCCAAGGCACAGCACCTCTGCGTTTGTTTACACAAGCTCTTACTCCGGCTTCCTTCCATTGGTCGATCCAGCAGCCCCTCCCACAGGTCGCGCCACACGCTAGGACAAGGAGGTGTGTGTGTGTGTGTATGTGTGCGTGCTGGGGGAGGGGGTTGCTTAGTGGGATTTCCCCACCTGTCAATTACCAAGCGAGGAACTTTGAGCAAGGCTGGCTAGGAAAACTGACTTGACACTGATGGAAAATTGGAGAGTTGGGCTCTCCAATTGGGCTTTCCCAATTTTGGGGAAAATTGGGCTCCTTGGATGGGCTGGAAGGAAGCAGAATGACTCTTACACATTTCCAGAAACAAACCTAACTTCTCGAGTGTTTTTAAAAACATAAAAATTTATTTTCCTCTTGGATTTAGGGTGTACAATCTTTGCCTCCTAAAAACTTTGACTTTAAGTTCGTGAGGAAGGGGGGACTTATTTATGGAAATCTTTCTTTATACACCTCTCATGCTAACTATATACGTAATGCAAAGTAGAGGCTTAGTAAGTGACTGCACAATGAGTGAATAAATGATACAAGTGAAAATGACAGTTAATGTCAGATTCAATAACATAATAGTGAAATAAATGTTAAATATATACTCCATGTAAATAATATAAAGTAAATACATAAATAATTAGATAAATGCATTCATTCAACAAATATTATTGAACATATGCTCTGATCTATGCTCTGAGTATATGATATGAATAAGACAATGAAAATGCATCCTTGGTGCTTATTCTCTAGTAGAGGGGACTAACAATTAACAAGTAACCAATAAATAATAAAATGTCATGTGATTAAATGCTATGAAGAAAAATAAAGCAAGGTTTAGGAATGTTTAGGCTGTTTGGGGTAAAATGATTACTTTAAAAGCTCTCTGAGGAAGGATCATTGAACAGAGACGTGAATAATGTGAAATGAAAAGTGAGGAGGTTGGTAAGCAGGGCTGGTACATTGATGTGTTTTTAGATATAGGTCCTTTCAGAATTGACTATTGTTGTTTTAAGTCTTATCTGATTAAATAATTTAAGTGGGTCCTGCAAGAAACACATCTGTTTCAGGAAAAGAAAAGTCTGTCTCCAAGATAACTTCCCCATGCCCTTCACTGCTTCTTTTCCTAAGGTGGTCCAGAGGTGTATGGTGTGACAGAAGTTTACATTATCTCAGTTTTGAAAAACAGGGTCTTCTGGTCCATATAGTATCCCTGCACAACCAGATTCAATAACAATGTCAGATTCAATAACATAATAGTGAAATAAATGTTAAATATATACTCCATGTAAATAATATAAAGTAAATACATAAATAATTAGATAAATGCATTCATTCAACAAATGAATTTAACTGTCATTTTCACTTGTATCATTTATTCACTCATTGTGCAGTCACTTACTAAGCCTCTACTTTGCATTACGTATATAGTTAGCATGAGAGGTGTATAAAGAAAGATTTCCATAAATAAGTCCCCCCTTCCTCACGAACTTAAAGTCAAAGTTTTTAGGAGGCAAAGATTGTACACCCTAAATCCAAGAGGAAAATAAATTTTTATGTTAATACCAGGATAGCAGCGAGATGTTGTTGGTCAGCTCCTGTTCTTTTCCTCTCTACCACTGACATTGTCTCTTATAAATTCACTACTAGATATGACCGATAATAAAGAGAAAATCTTAAAAGCAGACAGAGAACAAAGGTACATTACATACAGAGGGGAAAATAACAAATACGGCAGACTTTTTAGAAACTATGGAAGCAAAAAACAGACAAAGAGGGAAGTAGCTATGTGGATATTTGGTACTGGTATTCAGAATAAATAAGAGTCCAAATGGACAAACAGAAGACAATAACCAGTCATGAAGTTATAGGGGATGATGTCAGGTGGAGAAAGGGAGAGAAAAGGACTATACCAACCCTTCCCCACATCCCATTGCTGTCACGGTGATAAATCTTCATCCTTGAAGAGTATCTTTTTAATTTTTATTGTGGTAAAATACACATAACATATATTTTACTATTTTTACCCATTTTAAGTATGCAGTTCATCCTAGTACATGGGTACATTCACATTATTCTGCAACCATCACCACTATCCATCTCCAGAACATTTTCGTCATCTCAAATTAAAATTCCGTACTCATTAACAATAACTCCCCACTCTCCCTTCCTCTATCATCTGGAAATCACCATTTTGCTTTCTGTTTCTATGAATTTGACTACAATAGGGGAATTCGTAGCAGAATTATACAATGTCTTCCTTTGTGTCTGGTTTATTTCACTAGATATGATGTCTTCAAGGTTCACTCATGTTGTAGCATGTATCATAATTTCATTTTCTTTGAAAGCTGAATAATCTTCAATACTATTTAAATATACTGAATAATGTATACATTTGTATGTACTGCCTTTCGTTTAACCATTCATCTGTCAGTGGAATTTAACTATTGTAATTAATGCTGCTATGAACATTGGTGTACAAATATCTGTTCAAGTCCCTGCTTTTATTTTTTGTTATTATTTTTTGATCCCCATCCAAGGATATTTTTATTGATTTGAGAGAGAGAGAGAGAGAGAGGAACACCGATGTGAGAGAGAAATATCTCTTGGTTGCCTCTCATACATGCCCCAACTGGGGATCAAACCACAACCTTTTGGTGTACAGGGCGACACCCCAGCCAACCGAGCCACCTGGCCAGGGCCCAGTCCCTGCTTTTAGTTATTTTAGGTATGTATCCAGAAGCAGGCTCGCTGTGTCATATGGTCAGCCCTGTTTAACTTTTTGAGGATCTGCCATACCCTTCTCCACAGCAGCTATACATTTTACATTCCTATCAATAGTATAGAAAGGTTCCAATTTTTCCACATCCTCACCAATGCTTGTTATTGTCCCCCCCTTTTTTTTACTAATAGCTTCTAAGTGTGAAGTGGTATCTCATTGTGGTTTTAGTTTGCACTGTCCTAATTATTAGTGATGTTGAGTGTGCTTTCATGAGCCTAATGGACATTTGTATATATTCTTCAGAGAAATGTCTATACAATCCTTCGCACATTTTAAAATCAGGCTGTTTGTTTTTTGTTTTTGAGTTTTAAGAATTCTGCATATATTCTGGGTATTAATCTCTAGTCAGCCCAGCTGAGGGTAGATTCGCAGGACGGGCCTCAAGTCAAGGTGAGGACCCTGTGTGGGACCTGTGGAAACCACAGCCCTCCCAGAGTGAAGGTGCCCCAAATCACCTTTTTGTTGGCCCACACTCCTGTCTGCTTTCCTAAACAACAGCCATCATGCCTGGTAGCCAGAAGAATAAGCTCCATGCTCATGAGAGATGCTGCTAAAAAAGAGCTGAGACCCAAGGTCTTAACAGTGCTCTGGCTGCTAACGGAGAGGAAGAAGAGGCCACTTGCTCCTCCTTTTCCGTTCTGGGGGATGCACCCTCCAGCCCTCTGGGGGAGCTCCACTGGTGCTAGCCCTCTCCAGGTGCTGCTGAGTGCCCTAGCCACCACCAGTGCCGCTGTAGGTGTGTCACGTGAAAGATCTGCTGGAAAAGCCAAAGGCCACAATCCAAAAAGTAAAAGTTCCTCCTAGTCCTCAACTTCCACTGGGAGCTCCGGTCAAGACCTTCTAATTAGGAAGTTGAGTATGTCGGTAGAGTACCTGCTATATCAGTACATAATGAAGGAGCCTGTTAAAAAGGCAGACATGTTGAAGTTAGTCTACAAATCATGCAGCAAGAACTTCCCTGAAATTCTCAGGAGAGCCTCTGAGCACATGGGTCTGTTCTATGGTCTACAATCAAAAGAAGTTGAGCCCAACAGGAACTCCTGCACCCTTGTCAACAATCAAGATGACACCAGCGATGGGAGTCTGAGCAGAGGCTGGAGATTTCCTGTAAGAGGCATCCTGAAGTTTCATCTTAAACGGCAAAGAGGCCTCTGAGAATTTGATCTGGGAATCCCTGGAAATTATGGGCATTTATGATGAAAAGAGTCATTTCAGTTTTGGGGAGCCAAGGAAGCTTATCACCCAAGATTTGGTGCAGGAAAAATACCTTGTGTACCAGCAGGTGCCCAACAGTGATTCTCCATACTATGAGTTCTTGTGGGGTCCAAAGTCCCACGCTGAGACCGGCAAGATGAAAATCCTGGAATTTTTTGGCCAAGCTCAGTGATAAAGACCCCACTGCCTCCCCCACCCATTATGAAGAGGCTTTGAAAGATGAGGGAGAGTCAAGCCAGACCCCAAACTGAACCAAGGGCTGGATGTCCTTCCTAGGCCAGTGGTTGCCCCACAGCCACATCCAGGCACTACCCTCACCCTGAGTGACGTCGAGATGGAGTTTTCACTTCTTGGTTGGAAAGGCCTGTTAAGCAGTTTCCTAATATACACAGTATCCTGTTTGCTTACCTTTGTGGGGTTTGTGCATTTCGAAAAGGTGTGCTTTAGGACAGAATGTTTCCTTAGATTCAGAATGTAAGTTTAGAAATGACATGCATCACACATTTATATCAGGTTAGGAGTAAAAGTTTTATTTTTGAAAGACAAATTGGCAAACTATCAATAACTTTTGTGATCCAGAACAAGGTAACATGGTTTTAGAGAAATAATATCTTTAGCTACATGAAAGAAGTTTACATTAAAATAGTTAGGAGCAGTAGATAGATATATAGATACATAGAGATAAAATTGAACACTTTAAAATTTTTTTCAATTACAGTTGGTATAGTGTATTACCTTAGTTTAAGGTATACAGCATAATGATTAGAAATTTACAAAAAATACAAAGTGTTCTCTCCCATAAGACTAACACCCATCTGAACCATATATAGTTACTAGAATGTTATTGACTATATTACCTATGCTGTACCCAGCTGGTCTGTTATAGCCAAGACAGGGGCAGAAACTACATGTCCCATCTGTAGATGAATGGATAAAAAAGATGTGGCACACATACAAAATTGGTTTTCCTTACAACATTTAGTCTTTCATTGTGTAGATTATAAAGACATGTACCTGGATTTGCTCACATTTTCCAAGAATGTTTGAGAATATTCAGGGTTGTCAAACTCATTTTCACCGGGGGGTCACATCAGCCTTGAGGTTGCCTTCAAAGGGCCGAATGTAATTTCAACTCCTTAACAGTTAAGGAGTAGTTACATTTATACAGTCCTAAAATTATTTCAGCCCTTTGAAGGCAACCACAAGGCTGATGTGGCCCCCAGGTGTAAATGAGTTTGACATCCCTGATATAAATCATAGTGAATAAGAAAAAAAAAACCCTAGTCAGATATACGATTTGCAAATATTTGATCCATTCTTGATACTCAAAGAGTATTTATGATTGTGTAAGTTCTGGATGACCAAATGGCTAATTAAAAGACAGGGATTTGAAACTTGATAGTTATAGGCTTCTGGTCGAGATGGCAAATAGGTAAACATGGCTTGCCTCTTTGCACAACCACATCAAAATTACAACTAAAATATAGAACAACCATCAGTCAGAATAATCAGAAAACAAGTTGAATGGAAGTCTGACAACTAAAAAATTAAAGAAACCACATCTACCTGGACTGGTAGGAGGGGCAGGGATGCAGAATGGGCAGGTCCCACATCCATGTGTGATGGATAAAAAATTGGGAGGGATATCTTGGGAGTGAGTAGTCCCATCCCAACACCAGGCCCCTCAACCCAGGGTTCCAGTGCCGGGAAGGTAAGTCCCCTTAACATCTAGTAGCAAAAACGGGTGGGGATTGAGTTGGTGGAATAATCTTCTAGAGTCCCAAACAGTTCCCCTTAAAGAACCCACACATAGACTTACTTAGACTCACTACCTCTGACCTCCAGCACCAGGGTGGCAGCTGAAAGTCACCTGTAGCATACAGGGGGAACTGAACTGTCTGGCATCAAGGTGGGAGCTGGGGGACAGCTTGCTCCCAGACAGAAAGGTAGACAGAGGCCATAGTCCCTTTGCTGAGCCCTCCCCACACAGAGCCACAAAGCCAGCAGGCAGGTGCTATATCTGATACTCCATCAACCTGGCTAAAAGTGTTTGCCCCACCCTGGAACCCCTGAGACTATGTCCTACCCAAATTATGGGCTCATACACTGTTAACTGTGACTTTTCCATATGAATGACTAGACTAGACTTTTCCATATGAATAACAACGTACTAAATCCTGTCAAACAAGCAACAGCTGGCCTCAATAAACCCCAGCCCCCATACATCTTGCTAAGGGGCCCCAGGCCTGGCACTAGCAGCAACCAGCATAGGTTCACAACTTGGCTTCATTTGGGAATCATCAAGCCCAGCACAAGTGGCAGCCATCTCAGATTCAAGTTCAGGCAGTGTGGCCCTGAGCAAACCACAGGTCGGAGAGGACTTTGACCTGCATCACCTGGGAAACTCCAGAGCCTATGCAACCAGTGGACAGCTACAGACCATGTTGGAGCACCACCACCCAGCCCCTGCAAAGTTGATCCTCCTCGGAGTGCAGAGGTTGGTGGTCAGTGTTCACATCCAGTCCTTGCAGCTGACTGTCTCACGTAAGTCCTTCACATTGACCTGCCAATATCAATCAAGGCTCAACTATAAGAGGAGGGTGTACTCAGCCCAACAAGGGGCACTCTTTTAGTACCCAGCTTGAGTGATAGAGGAGGCTGTGCCACTACACTACACAACACCTGCTATAATAGGCCACACTACCAAGACTGGGAGTCACAGCAGTTCTACCTAATACATAGAAACAAACACAGGGAGGCTGCCAAAATGAGGACACAAAGAATGTTCTTTCTTTTCAAAAGAAAAAAAAATCAGGTAAAAACTCCAGAAAAAAGAAAAAAAACTAAACAAAATGGAGATAAGCAATCTATCAGATGCAGAGTTCAAACCACTGATTATAAGGATGCTCAAAGAACTTAGTGAGGACTTCAACTACATAAAAAAGATGCAGCCAAAAATAAAGGATACATTAATTCAAATTAAGAACAATTTATAGAGAAACAAGAGTAGAGTGGATTAAGTCCAGAAACAAAATCAATGATTTGGAAAATAAGGAAGCAAAAACAACCAATCAGAACAAGAAGAAAAAAAATAATTAAGAAAAATGAGGATAGTATAAGCAGCCTCTGGGACAACTTCAAACATTTCAACATTCAAATCATAGGGGTGCCAGAAGAAGAAGAGAAAGAGCAAGAAATTGGAAATCTATTTGAAAAAATAATGAAAGAAAACTTCCCTAACTTGGTGAAGGAAATAGCAAACCCTGCAACATGCAAACCCTGGAAGAACAGAGAGTCCCAAATAAGATGAATGCAAAGGCCCACTCCAAGATACCTCATATTTAAAATTTCAATGGTTAAAGATAAAGAGAGAATCTTAAAAGCAGCCAGAGAAAAAAAATTAGTTACCTACAGGGAGATCCCATAAAACTGTCAGCTGATTTCTCAAAAGAAACTTTGCAGGCAAGAAGGGATTGGCAAGAAATATTCAAAGTTATGAAAAGCAGAGACCTATAGCCAAGATTGTTGTACCCAGAAAAGCTATTATTTAGAATTGAAGGGCAGATAAAGAGCTTCCCAGACAAGAAAAAACTAAAGGAGTTCATCATCACCAAACCATTATTACATGAAATGTTAAAAGGACTTATTTAAGAGAAAGAAGACCAAAACTGTGAACACTAAAATGGCAATAAATACATATCCATCAACAATTGAATTAAACAACAAACTAAGCAGACAAGAAGAACAGAGGGGGAATCACAGACACAGGGAGTGTTTTGATGATTGCCAGATGGGAAAGCAGTATGGGGGAATGGGTGGAGATGTGAGGGGATTAAGAAGGACAGACGGGTAGTTACAAAATAGCCATGGGGATGTGAAGTACAGTATAGGAAATGGAGTAGACAAAGAACCTATGTATGACCCATGGACATGAACAATAGTGTGGGGATTGCCTGAGGGAGTTAGGGGTGTTGGGTGGAGGAGGGCAAAGGGGGAAAATTTGGGACAACTGTAATAGCATAATCAATAAAATATAATTAAGAAAAATGAAATCATTATTTTCCTCAACCCCCCACCCTCCCCCAAACAAAACAGATATTTGCCCTGACCAATTGATTCAGTTAATTGGGCATCATCCCACAAAGCAAAAGGTTGCCAGTTTGATTCCCAGTCAGGGCATATGCCTGGGTTGCAAGTTCAGTTGCTGGTCAGGGTGCATGTCAGAAGCAAACAATCAATGTTTTTCTCCCTCTCTTTCTCTCTCCTTTCCACTATAAATAAATAAATAAATGAATAAATAAATAAAATCTTTTTAAAAACAGGGATTCTACTATTAATTAAAAAGACAAAGGACATAAAGGCCACAAAAAAGCTGGAACAAAGTTGAGAAAATGTCCCATAAAGCCCAATAAAAAGAAAATTTGATGGAAAATAGGAGACAAAGTGTGAGAAATGTTCTAGAAGTAGAGAACAGAGCAAAGAATATAAATTAAATGCCAAAAATACATCTCATAATTGAATTAATCTGAGTCCTTTAATTGAAAGAACTCAGATGCCCAGAACTTTGAATAAGAAAGTTCAGTTTACACCAGTAATAACTAACACTTGTTGAATTTTTGTTATGTGTCAAGTACCACCTTAAGCACTTAACATGTATTAACCCATTTAATGTTTAAAACAACCACATGAATGCTGTCATTACCCTCATGTTACAAACAGGAAACTGAGGTGGAAAAAGATTATGTAATTTACCCACGATCATTCAGATAGTAAGGGGGGGAGCTGCACTGCAGTCACTCTGCAGATGATGAATGTCACTACTGAAGACGCCACACACATACCGAGAAGACATGAAGAAATTCATTGTGCACACATAGAGGTCTTCCAAACCTCTGGCTCTCACACAGGGCAGGAAATTCCACCTCCAAATACCATCACATTGGGTATTAAGATTCAATGTATGAATTTTGGGAGGACCCAAACATTCATTCTATGGAACTAGAAATTATACCCAGCCATTCTATCAATTAAGTGTGAGGGTAGACTAAAAATATTTTCAGACAATCATGTTCTCAACAAATTTACCTCTCAGGTACCTTTCACCAGAAGCTATTGCTGAATGTGTATCATCAAAGTTAGAAAATAAATCAAGAAAGAGGAAGAAACAATTGTATACTAACAAAGATGGAGGGAAAAAAGAAAAAGAGGGGAAAACGGAATCAAGGAAAGCAGACCTAACAGAAGAGAATGAAGGGAATCCCCAGAATAACAATAAAGGGCCAACAGCTCTGCGGCAGGCAACCTGCTTATAGGGTGAGAACGTGAGACTTCAGGAGTGTCTCCCAGAAAACATGGATGTGTTACCTATGTGTATGGCCATATTGACAGGCAATTTTATTATCGATAGCTGGAGATGAATTAGCAATAAATGCATAGAAGACTAAGAGGAAATGGTAAGTTCCAAGAAAAAACAAAAGGCACAAAATCATACTACTCTTGGTGGCTTAGTTGCAAACAATGACAGCAAATATATACATAGTGCTTACTATGTGCTAGGCACTGTTATAAATGTCTTATATTTATTAACTCCTTTAATCCTCACAGTAACTCATTTCATAAATAAATATTTGGCAAAGAAGTTAAGTAACTTGTTGAAGGTCACAGTGTGTATTTGTGTTCTCTTGCTACTGTAACAAATTACCACAAACTTAATTGCTTGAAACAACACAAATTTATTATCTTATATTTCTGGAGGACACAAGTCCAAGATAATTTTCAAGGAGCTAAAATCAAGGTGTCTGCAGGCCTGCATTCTAGCTGGAGGCTTTGGGAAAGAATCCATTTCCTTGCCTTTTCTAGAGGCACCTATATTTCTTGGCTCCTGGCTCCTTCCTCCATCTTCAAAGTCAGTAGCATAGGATTTCCTCTCCCTCTGGCTTCTGCTTCCAACCTTATATCTTCTGTCTCTCATTCTGATTATTCTGCCTTTCTCTTAATGGGACCCTGGTGATTACATTGGGCCCACCTGATAATACAGGATAACCTCTCCAACTCAAAATCCTTACCTTAATCATATCTACAAAGTCCCTTTTTACCAAGTAAAGTAACATAGCCATAGGATTTGGGGATTAGGGCATAGGCATCTTTGAGGAGACATCATTTAGCCTATCACACACAGCTAGGGGTGGAGGCAGGATTCAAATCTATCTCCAGAATTCTTACTCTTATTCACTATGCTCTGTTGCTCCTATGAAAATATTTATGTAGTCACCATCATTTGAACACTCAGTGTAGACTTAACAAAATTTGGGATATAACTACACTGGGAGGATAAGGAGAAGGAAAGTATGTAGTGAGCAGCATAAGAGCTAATCCTACACATTACATAGCAGAAAGGCGATAGGCTAAATAATCTAAAACTAAAAAAAGAATCAAAGAATAAATATATAACCAAGTTATTAATATATGAAGAAAGCCTGGTAAACCAATTGGTTTTGTGAAACATGTGTGGGCATTAGTTTGATTCAAGACATTTAATTAGAAAACCCTAAGGTGTGAAGAGGAGACCATGTTTATGGAGTTTCTCTTTGCACCACCCTCCCTGCTGGTCTTTACTCTCATGTTTCCCAGCTCACTGACCTTGTCTCAGGATCTTGTTACTAGCCTCTGGCTCCTCTCATGATGACTAGATTTGGCTGAGTTTCTCAGCCTTGGCACTCTTCCTTGGACATAGCTGCAGTATTTGTCCTCCAGTTGCAAGTCTGGGACTCTGAGTGTCTAAGCTTCCCCTGCCAGAAGCGGGGCAGACAAGGACTAATCTGGTTTTGGTGGTTTCCCGGCATAGTATGTGGCCAGCGCACCTCTTTCCTGTGTTAATGGGGCCCAAAGCCAAAAGGCAGAGACCAGAATCGGAGGCAAAAGTAGAGATCACACATGAGGGAATTCACGTTAGGGGCAATGCAGGGAGCAGGAGCCAGGTTGTAGAGCCAGTGCGGGGTAAGTGAGTATGGTGGAGGAATGGAAGTTTCTTTCAAGAACAAGGAGCGACAGAAGGGATTGGGGCATTAGGGGTGACAAGCAAATGAGCCGTAACAAATGGGTCTGACACCTGTCATTAGAGTCAGTACCAAATACCCCGGTATTTTTTCTAGACTCATGGTATATTGCTCTTTATGTGGTCTGCTTTAGCTAATGAAATGTGACTGGAAGCAATGTGTGTTGTTTCCAGACAGGTATTTTAAGAGCCAGAACACTAGATGACACATCTTCCTACCACAGTGGCAATGTAGCAGCTGTTTATTCATTTTTTAAACTGTATTTATTTATTTATTTATTTATTTATTTATTTATTTATTTTAAAATATATTTCATTGATTATGCTATTACAGTTGTCCCAAATTTTCCTCTTTTGTCCCCCTCCATTCAGTATGCTCCATTTCCTCTGGCAATCCACCCCTAAGTTTATGTCCATGGGACATGCAGGTAAGTTCTTTGAGTACTTCATTTCCTATACTGTTCTTAACATCCCCCTGTCTGTTCTGTATCTACTGATTGCACTTCTTAATGCCTGCCCTTTCCTCCCATTCTCTCCCCTTCCTCCTAACAGCTGATAACCCTCCATGGGATCTCCATATCTATGATTCTGTTCCAGTTCTGCTTGTTTTCTTAGCTTGTTTTTTATATTCAAGTGTTGATAGTTGTGAATATATTGTCATTTTAGTGTTCATAGTTTTGATCTTCTTTTTCTTAAATAAGTCCCTTTAACATTTCATTTAATAGTGGCTTGGTGATGATGAACTCTTTTAGCTTTACCTTGTCTGGGAAGCACTTTATCTGCCCTTCAATTCTAAATGATAGCTTTGCTGGATAGAGTAATCTAGGTTGCAGGTCCTTGCTTTTCATCATTTTGAATACTTCTTGCCAGTCACTTCTAGCCTGCAAAGTTTCTTTTGAGAAATCTGCTGACAGTCTTATGGGAACTTCCTGTAGGTAACTATCTGTTTGTCTCTTGCTGCTTTTAAGATTCTTTTTTTATCTTTAACCTTTGGCATATTAACTATGATGTGTCTTGGTGTGGTCCTCTTTGTGCTCTCCTTGTTTGGGACTGTTTATGCCTCCTGGACTTGTATTTCTATTTCCTTCACCAAATTAGGGAAGTTTTCTTTCATTATTTTTTTCAAATAAGTTTTCAATTTCTTGCTCTTTCTCTTCCCTTTCCAGCACCCCTATGATTTGAATGTTGGTATGTTTGAAGTTGTTTGAGAGGCTCCTTAGCCTATCCTTGTTTTTTGGAATCTTTTTTCTTTTTGTTGTTTTGATAGAATGCTTTTTTCTTCCTTATGTTCCAAGTCATTGATCTGAGTCTCAGCTTCATCCACTCCACTGTTGATTCTCTATATTTTTTTCTTTATTTCACTTAGTGTAACCTTCATTTCTGACTGGGTCTTTTTTATGCTGTTGAAGTATTCAATGAGTTCCTTGAGCACCCTAACAACCAGTGTTTTGAATTCTGCATCTGATAGATTGCTTATCTCCATTTTGTTTAATTTTTTCCCCTGGAGTTTTGTTCTGTTCCTTCATTTGGGCCATGGTTCTTTGTTTTCTCATTTTGGCAGCATCCCCATGTTTGTTTCTATGCAGTAAGTAGAGCTCTTTGACTCCCGGTCTTAGTAGTGTGGCCTAATGTAGAAAAGCCTCACCTGTAAGTTGGATGGGGTGGAGCCTTAGGTAATCACCAGGACAGGGCAACCCATGTGAACCAAGTTGATGGAGTCTCTGATATGGTGTCACTGCTCTGTGGCTGTCTGTGGGGAAGGGCTCAGAAAGAGGACAATGCTGCTGCCTGGCCTCTGGAATTTTGTCCAGGAGGAAGCTGTCCCTTGGAACTTGCCCTGATGCCAGATACTTCAATTTCTCCCCATATGCCACCGGTGCCCTTCCAGCTGCTGCCCTGGTGCTGAAGCCCAGAGGGAATAAGTCTGTGTAAGTCCTATGTCTGTTGCAAGCCCTTTAAGGGGAGACTCCTGAGAATCCTTCAGTTTCTTCCACTTCCCCAACTCCAATGGGTTTTTACAGCCAGAAGTTATGGGGACTTCTCTTCCTGGCACTGGAACCCTGGGCTGGGTGGTCTTGTGTGTGGTTGGGATTCCTTGCCTCTGAGGTAAAGTATCCCTACTGATTTTTAACCACCACACATGGTTGTGGGGCTGCCCATTCTATGTCTCTATGTCTCCATGTAGCAAGTATTTAGATGGAGCCTCCATCAGTTCGGGTATCTTTGTAACTACAATGAGCAGAATCTCCTTCTGACTTACACTGGACATATAGAATCAGTAACAAATTTTTATTATACAAAGGTTCTGACCTCTTGGAGTTGTTTGCAGCCAGAGCCTGACTTAACCCATCATGACTGACATGATCAGAGCAGTGAATACCAAAGAGGATCTTTAAGAACTCAATGGGTCAAACCCAGAAAGCAAAGTTCATTGCGTGAATAAGAAAGGACAGGAACAAAGCCTCAAAGGATGGCAAAGTCAAGACTCAAGAACTGAGAAGAACAGATTGGAAGTAAAATTTAGAGGATGCTAGTTAATTCCTAGGGAAGGAACTGATTTAAGGTGAGCAATACTTGTCTTTATTATTTTCTCAGTAGTGATCCATAGGCTGGTCTGGTGGGCTTAAACACTCAAGCAAGGTCAAGTGGACGTGAGAGTGGTTGAAGCGTCATTGCTATGGAGCCTGTGGAATTTCAGGTTTGTAGTGCAGGGGGATGTAGGAACATGTTGGGGGCACTCTGATTAGATAGGAAGTAAACTATTAAACACAAATCCTGCACTGATGAGTCACTCTGCCAAGTGAGGTTTCCTTTGGGTCTTTGGATGAGATGTGCTATTTGGTCATTACTGTATGTTGGGCAGTGTTCAGGTGGACAAGGGTGTACCCTTCTAAACTGGAAGGCACACAAGAGGCTAGATCAGAAATTAAATGACTGTGGAGGAAGACAACCTCACTGATGAATAGATTGGCTGTGGAGGTGCATGTAGGGTTTCTTAGGAAAAATGTCCAGGATAAGAGGCTGAATCAGAAACATGCAAAGAAGCACTGGGAGTTGAAGAGGATACATTAGATCCTCAGACTTCCCACATACTTTTTTGACATCAGTGTGGAAGTCTCACATAGCAGTAATGTGAAGGATGTTGTGTTTGATTCTATACTTTGTAGAACATACTTAGGGCTACTTGAGCCTACTCAAGAAGTATGTGACAGAGCATCACCCTGAGCACATGCTCCCTGAGCTTTAGAGAGAGTGTCTACCTGGCCGTTTGGCTGTCTAGAGTGTATGAAATTGAAAACCCAGAACATTAGGAAGAGGTAGCCTACCTGATGTGAACAGAATTTCCCTGCATGTGGCAGCTGCTGCAGGCTGTGATGGGATATTTGCCCTCGCCACAGATGCAGAGCCCTTAGGAAAATGACTAAAAGAGGATTTTAGGCTGGAATCCCCACTTCCTGGGATAATACTTGACCTCAGTTGGGGTCATCTTCCATGAGAAATGGGTACAGGGTTGAGGTTACTAGACTTGATGTCCCTCTGACATAGTTACCTCCATAACTTTATTATAAACTAAAAGTCTAGAAAACTATAAAATGTGAGATTGGCTCAGATAAGGTCAGGGCAGAGAGATACAAAGCCTACAGCCTCTGTATTATAGAGCAACTACCAGGTTGCTCGACTGTGGTGCTTTCAGAGGAGGAAAAGGGTGAATGAGCATTAGTAATTTCCACTGCTGCCAGATATGGTCATAAGCTATGCTGAGGTCTTGGTAATCCTGGAAGGAGTTCTTTACAAAGGTTGCTGGGGTCTTGCTGGGGAACTGGTGTTACAGTTCGTGAGAAGAGCTTCCACTTCAGACTAGAAGAGTGAATGAGCTTCTTTGCAAGCTCTCAGGCTGGGGACATGTTCAACTGGACACTTGTACTAGGAAGGGGGGTGATAACCCTGCAGCTCCTCAACCACCCTGTAGGTAGTGTTCATCTGGTATCTCTGACATTGAGGTGGCGGGGGAGCTGAGGCTCCAGGGGCCCAAGCGATGCTAGTGGGTGGCAGGCATGAGTCCTTCAGGAGATGCTCTACTTGTTGGCCTTCAGTCTGGAGAGTCCAAGGAACTCCAACAGTATGGGCAGTGTGGGACTAATAGCAGCCGGCTTAGGACATGTTGTCCTTGAGAACAGCTGGAATGAAATGGTCCTTGGGGTTATTGACCTCTCCCTGACCCTCTCTCCATTTCAATCTCAGCAATATTGCTTCTCTTCTCCCCAACTATTTTTTAAAAGAAGAGTGAGTCCAATTACCTGCAAGCTTTTGCTTTGCTAAGTCAAGTATGCAAGTGATGTGTGACCACCTATAATCTTTCTCCATGTCTGTCCACATAGTGCACAACCCTTCCTCTAAAGAAACATGGAACAAATATTCTTTAAGCATTGATCTAACGGAGCATGAAATTATTAGCTTCCCCAGGATCAGCGTTCTTATCTGACCCTTTTCTACCTACCCTCAGAAGAAAGACTCCTCCCAAGCACAATTGCAATGCAGGAAAACTTGGTTGTAGTTGAGGTCTGAAGTACAGCACCAAATATATATATATATATTTCAATGAAGCTCAGCCCGACGATGCCAGATGAAGAGATGGGTGCAGGAATGAGGCTATGGAAGAGTGCTCAGCAATACTGGCATGGCTGAACTATGGTAGTCAGATCCTCCCTGATGCTTGAAATCCACTCTACCCACATGAGCTAACTGTAAAAATCTTCTGTCTCCCCCAGATGGGATTCTAGTAGAACTCAAAGGCATAGTTTTGCTGATGTTGGCACCAGTTTGGTCAAGTAGAACAGCTGAGGAAGAGGTCCAGTAGGGTCTAAAAGCTGTTTAGGAAAAAGCCAAAGTCAAGGCAGCAGAGAGCAATGATGTTAGGTCTGAATGGTGACAAAAAGCAGATAAAGGTAGAAAGCTGGGAGCCAGGTGACAGGAAGATGAGCAAAAAAGGCAAAAAATAGGACATTTATAGTAGAACTTGTAAAGAGGGCTTATATAATCAAAGTTTCTTTGTGTTAGGTGTCACCCTAACACAGAATAGGAGGGAAGATTATGCAAGGAAGAACATAAGTGATACTAACAGCAGTTATTTAATAGTAACAGCGATTTCAATGACCATTTAAATAACAAGCTAAAACAGTTGTAAAATACATTTGGAATAGTTGGGAAAACACAAGTAAGCATTAGAGAATTATTTTCCTTTTGATGGTGTAACAGTTGCATTGTGGTTAATAGGATGAATATTCTTAATTTTTTAGAGCTACAAGATGAAATACTTAAGGATGGACTGACATAACTGAAATTAACTTTGAAATGGTTTAGTAATACACACATACACACGTAGATAAAGTCAATATAACAAAATGTAAGCTTGTATTGGATTGAAGTAATGATTTCAGTGTACTAGTCTTTCTACTTTTCTATTTGTTTAAAAATGTTCCTTAATAAAACTTAAAAATTAGAAAGTTAAATCATTAGCTTTTCTAAGTAGCTCAATCATAAACTAAAATACAGCTGTGTAATAAATGATTATACTAATAAGAATCAAGACTCCATGGGTGAAAATATGTTATCAATGATCAAAGTTGACCAGAAACATTTGGCCAAAGGTCTTTGACATAGTGACTTTGCAGTAAAATGAACCAACAAATTCCCTCTTTGCTTAAGGCAATTTGGAGTCAGGTTTCAGTCAGTTGCATCTAAAGAGTCTTCACTAGCAAAAGGCACTACAGTTGATCCTTCCCTGATGTCTGTATCTTGAATTCTGTGAAGGGATGAACACTAATCATTCACCTTCATCTAGACAAAAATATCATTCCTCAGAGCCTTTGATCATCTATTCTAGGAAGGGGTACAGAGAGCAAGGTAATTCTCTTCATTTTTTCATGTGGAGTAGAAAGAGAGTTGAGGGGCCTTCTAATTCAGCAACTACTCAGTTAAAAATGTATAGCGAGTAGCTATCATATAGCTAGCTATCATAGGCCAACACAATTTACAGGCCAAAATAAAATGCACAAATAGTGTGTAGCACAAAAATCTGAGGAATTTCAGGGTAACCTGGTCAGATGATGGAAAACCTCAGGGGAAGCATGCTGACATGATTAGGAAATTTGGCTCCTTGGGACAAAGGGGCAGGTAGAAAATGTGGAGACCCACAATTTGTTCCATCCGTATACCAACGTCCTCTCTTTGTCCCACAAAGTTAAAAACCTGTTGTTGCTCTTATTTATATTTTGGTCTTTTCCACTCACTATCTGTCCCTCAGAGACAAGAACCACTCCACATTCACTAGTTAGTCTGTGGCACCAAGATCAGCAGCTGGTATAGAATAGATGGTCAGTAGGTGCGTGTTGAATGGAGGGATGAATGGATGGAACAGCATCACCTAGATTTGAGCCCTTGGAGACCCACCGTCCATTCCTGTTCTTACCTTGCTTCCTATACTTCCAGTCTAACCTTCCTCTCTACCATATAGGTATGATTATTACATATGTCATTTGCCAGAATACAAGATGCAAATATGTAAGTGATTTTGAAGTCACAAATTAAGAATCACTGTCCTACCTATTTCCCTAGTACCTGAAGTCTTATCTTTGCCAACAGCTAGCTCCCTGCCCAAGGACAGCAGCTGCTGTCTTTCTTGCCAGCTTGCTGTGCTGACAGCTGTAATTGCTAAATGGACAGTCTGTGTTTCTAGTGAGGAGAGAGGTTCTCAAAAGAGTATTTGGGCTCCTGCAGTCCTGGGACAGGAACACAATATTGTGCAATCAGAAACTACCACCTCAGCAGGAGAGGTCAGCACTGGATTTTCCATTACAGGAGGAATAAATTTGGAACCTGAAGGCATCATGGGAATTTTGGTTCCCAGACTACAGTGGAATACTTCTGATCACTGGAAATGTGGACGAGATTTGCTTTCAGAATGCAAGCTACTATAATAAAAATAATGATCTGCAAAAGATAAATTGGGTAGTGTTGGTGAATTTTCTGGGCTTGACAAACATCTATGGGCGAATCTTTAAAGTTCATCCATAAATAAATATTTGTTGGCTATTTGCATATGGGATATAGAAATCAAGAATTCTAAAACACAACCCTTTAAGAGGTGACAATTTTACTGTGAAATAAATCAAGCACTCATGATGACATCATTTAAAATGTTAGACAAGAAATATGAAGGATCACATAACAGATACAAGCACTCAAGAAGAAAAAAATCATTACTCCCA
>PVKM010025196.1:0-20057 GCA_004027735.1 Carollia perspicillata
CCAGAAGGAGACGAGAAAGAGCAAGAAATTAGAAATCTGTTTGAAAACATAACAAAAGAAAACTTCCCTTATTTGGTGAAGGAAGTAGATTGCAAGTCCAGGAAGAACAAAGAGTCCCAAATGAGATGGACCAAAGAGGCCCACCCCAAGACACATCATAATTAAAATGCCAAAGGTTAAAGATAAAGAGATGGGAGGGTGGGTGTGTGAGAGCAGGTGAGGGGTAAGAGGACTAAGAAGTACCAATAGGTAGTTACAGAATAGCCCTGGGAATGTGAAGTACAGTGTAGGAAAGGGAGTAGCCGAAGAACATATACACAAGACCCATGGATAGGAACAAGGTGGGGGGATGGCCTGAGGGAGTGGGGGGTGCTGGGTGGAGCGGGCCAAAGGGGGAAAATCAAGACAACTGTAATAGCATAATCAATAAAATATAATTTTAAAAAGAAACATGGAAGCAACCCAAGTGCCCATCAACAGATGAATGGATAAACCAAATGTGGTTTATGCATACAGTGGAATATTATTTAACTTTAAAGAGAAAAGATATTCTGCAATATGCTACATCATGGATGAACCTTGAGGAATTATACTAAGTGAAATAAGGCAGTCACAAAAGACAAACACTGTATGATTCCACTTACATAAGGTAGTTAGAATAGTCAAAATCATAAAAATGGAAAGTATAATGGTGGCTGTCGGGGACTAGGGGAGAGGAGAATGGGAGTTGTGTAATGAATATAGAGTTTCAGCTTTATAAGATGAAGAGTTATGGGGCTGGGTGGTGGCGAGGGTTGTATAAAAATGTGAACACATTTAATGCACTGAACTGTACACTTAAAAATGGTTAAGATGATAAATTTTATGTTGTGTGTATTCTGCATAAACATCATTACTCCTGAGTGATAAGAATGTCTTTTACTATTCCTAACAAGCGTCTTTCGAACACATCTATGTTTTGCTAGCAAGACAGTTTCAGGGGAGGAGTTGGCCCTGCCAGGAAGAGGAGTGGGTCTGAAAATTGAGTTCAGTCACCAATGACAAAACATGTGATCAATCACGCCTATGTAATGAGGCCTTAATGAAAACTCTTGAACAATGAGGCTTGGAAGCTTCTAGGCTGGTGTCCATGGCCATGTTTTGGGAGAGTAACGTGCCTGGAGAAGGCATAGAACTCTGCAGCCCACCCTCTAACCCTATACCTTGTTTTAAGCATCTCCCCCATTTGGCTATTCCTGTATCCTTTGTAGTAAACTGGCAATTGTAAGTAAAATATTGTTCTGAGTTCTGTGAGTTATTCTAGTGAATTATCAAACATGAGAGGAAAAACTGTGGAAAACCCTGAGTTTACAGCCAGCTGGGCAGGAGTGCAGGTAGCCTGGGGACCTCATTTGCAGCTGATACCTTCAATGGGGGTGAGTCCCCAACTTCAGGGCCTGGGCCTAGGTACTTAGTTTAAGAACTGACTTGAACTAGTCGGAAACCTAGTCAGTTTCAATGAATCAGAAAATAAGTTGCTGTTGGAATGACACAACAATCCCATAAACTGTCCCCATCGTAAAGATAAGGAAACTGAAACAAAGAAATGTGAAATGACTTACCCAAGTTAGGGGAGCTGCTGGGATATTGGACCAGGCTACCTGACTGGCTTCTATCCTGTAGCCACTGCCCCATAACTGAAGTTCCAACCGTAAGTGAAACTATCCCAGTTTTCCATAGACAATTTCATACTTTCTTGCTTCTGTGTTTTTGCTCATGCTACTCCCCTTATCTGGAATACTCCTCCCTCCCAACCCCACATACTAACACACCATCAAGGTCAAGCACCAGTGCCAGCTCCTGCAGTCTCCCCCATTTCCCTGCTGCAACCGTGAGAATACGCCTCTCAAATACCTGCACTGACATGGATGGAATTCACCTCCAGACCATGGCTGCACTCTGGATTTTACTGTTACACTTGGGAGGAAGCCACACGGCCCGTGGGCTGCTCTCAGACCATGGCCGAGTGTGACACTAAGGAAGGCCGGTCCTGGGAGGCTCAGGACAACTCTGATGCTGGCTCAAAGGCCTGGCCAAAGCTTCCTTGGACGGCACACATGCCCCCAACTCTCAATCCCCCTTTCCTGCATACAGGGTTGGGCTCTCCCAGGTTTTCCCAGCTTCCTCTGCACTTTCTCACAGCGGGTACCTCCTAATCGAATCTTCCCACATTCAGCCCTGACCTGAAATCTGCTTCCTGAAGGACCCAGACTGCCGCAGTCCTTTGGGTTGAAATAATATTTTTCATCTCCTGAGCCTCTGTAGCCCCTTCTCAGCCCCTCTCATGTCACTTAACAGTCTTTAAGCTTCTCTCAAGGCTTTAAGTCTGAGTCATTTTTTACCTTTTTGTACACTTAGTAGATGGTCAATATGTATTAGTTCACTAAGTAGATGAACAAATATGGGTGTGAGAATAGGGAACGCAGTGGAGCAGGGAGACATTTCTCACAGCTCTCTGGGATGTTGGTAAGTGTTATTTGGGGGAGGCAGGCGGAGGAGAAATCCATGGTTAAATAAGGTTAGGAACTGCTGAGCGAACAAAATTAACAGGTGGCATTACTGTATGACTTCTCGGAGCAGTTAAGGTGCTGGGTTTTTTGTGACTCTTCGGGAAACAGAGGATCATAGGATTAGTGTTGTGAGGAACCCAGTTTGGGAAACATAATTAGGAAGACCAGGCAAAACTTCCAGGAGGCACTGTGCACCTGAGCTGTTCTGAAAGAATTGCAGGAGATTCAGGAGGCCAAGATGGAAGAAAGAAAAAGAACTTTCCAGGCAGCATTTCATAAACTCGGAGGCAGAAAGGCACAAAGCACACTCAGGGCAGGGCACGCGGACGGTGTAGCTATCAGGCTGCTATGGGAGAATGAAGGCTGGCAGGCCGGTTAGCGAGGATGAGGAGG
Source organism: Carollia perspicillata (assembly GCA_004027735.1). Taxonomy (NCBI): domain Eukaryota; kingdom Metazoa; phylum Chordata; class Mammalia; order Chiroptera; family Phyllostomidae; genus Carollia; species Carollia perspicillata. The sequence continues at coordinate 2,943 of PVKM010025196.1, forward strand.
GGCCGTATTTCAGACTATGCTAGTTGGCCTTCCTACGAAGGTTTGGCCTATTTGAAGGTTTCTGTACCAGAAAATGATGGAATAAATGGAGACAAAGGGAATCACTAGTTTTAATGAGAACGGCAGGCTGCACGTGAAATGGTTTGCCAAGAGGAATTCCACGCACTGCAAAATCATATGAAGCGATCTCGGGTTTTATAACCAAATGATTTGTTTGTCGCATTACTAAATCCATGGTCAAGTAAGGCTTCTGTCACACTTAATGTTCTAGTTTGCAATAAGTGTCATGGGGAAAAAATCTATTAGAACCCTATTAGGAGGAACAAATTATTTCGTATCACTTTTTTTGAGCAAAAGCTGCAACTCACATCCTCTCTATTTCTCGGCTCCTTTTTTTATTTGGCTCAGATTTGTAGTCTACACTCACACATGCAGGCAGCTGAAGTGTGTGTTCTTTAAGCAAACCTGAAGCTTTTTTACTTCAAGACATAGTTAGTGCTTACGGATGTTATCTTTCAACCCAAATGCTGGGGCGTGTCCCGAGGCAGGCCGAGGCACCGATGCGCGCGCACCACTTCCTCACTAGATCAGGGCGCGCTGCTGCAGAGTTGTGCTCTGAGGGAAAGCTGCTTGTTGCAGATTCGAAAATTTCCTGATCAGCACCTTTTCACTCCAATGAAAAGCAAATGCCATTCTGTAATTTAAAAATACACTGATCCTCAGTATTAAATGATGGAGGCATTGAACAAATTTTACTCCCCGTCTAACATGTCCCTGTGGATTATATCGTCCCAAAGAGTCATTCTAAAGTTAAAATATTTGTAATTTTAAACCATCACATTTTGAGTTTTAATTATTTCGAATCAATATAAAAGCAATTTCCGGCTCTTCCAAGAACAAAACTTGTTACAGCATTGGTAGTCAGTGAGAGGAGTTTTCCTGAGGGCAAGATCGGTTCTTAAATGTCTGTGCAGTTATGCTTTTCAGGATGCAAACAAAATGTATCATTTTCAGTTTATCTTTTGGCTTTTTCCAACTTTAACGTGTACCCTTTGTAGTTTGTAACCTAGGACTGTTTTTCAACACTTCTCCGTCTAAGTGTATAACCATCCCTGTTTCGGGCTTGACTGCAGGCACCTCCGGATGTGTTTATGTGGTCTTCCTCTTCAGGTCATCAGATGGACTCCCTGTCCTAGGCCCTCTGCTCCTCTACCTTGAACGCTGCTCCTTTTTCTCCCCACAAGTAAAACTTCTATCACTTACTCAGAGAAACCTTCCTTGACTGTCATAATTGAGTTAACGCTTCTTGTATCACCTGTCTCATCCCCTTTCTCCACTCCTTAGAACTTTTACCACAACTGTAACTTTAATTTTTGTGTGATTATTTGATAGCAGCCTGATTTCCCCTGGGCCCTATCTCTGAAGGTTCTGGGGCTGGGTGGTGAACTAAGGGATCTGGTATATATTTTTTTCTACTACATAGTATATGAAATTATATTTCATGCATATACTTTAAACCCTTTAATATGACTCTCAGAAGTCAGGTTTGGAAAATTCCCAAAGAAAACTGAAAAGAGAGCAAGAACTACCAAAACACGGGAAAGGCTTTCCTGATTTTTAATGAACACTCAATCTGCTTTGGCAGCAGAAACAAGTGAGAAGATGAATCAGTCTAATCAGGTAGACATATCTCTGGCATGATTGTTCAAGAGAAAAAAAAAGTGGAGGGGAGTAAGAGGAATAAACTTCCCATTATAAAGTAAATAAGCCACAGGGATGTAATGTATAATGTAAGGAACAGAGTCAATAATATCATAATAATTGTGCACAGTGACAGGTAGGTACTAGACTAATCGTGGTGATCACACAATAAGGTATTTAAATGTCAAATCACTATGTTGTACACCTGAAACTAGTGTAATACTGTATGCCAACTATACTTCAATGAAATTTTTAAATAAAAATTAAAACTGCATAAAAAAGAAAAAAGGCAATGCAAATCAAATAAGTGTTGAATCAAAGGATGATTAACTATGACACAACAGAGATATAACAATAATGAAAATATTAAAAACTGAGCCTTAACAAATGTGGAAATCTAGGCAAATTTAGCAAACTTCTAACAAGATATAAAATTTTTTGAAATGAGGGGTGGATAAAAAGGGCGAAGTGTCAAAAGGTACAAACTTCGACTATAAAGGAAATAAGCCCTGAGAATGTGGTGCACAGCGTGGTGACTGCAGTTAATAATACTGGGCTGGGTGCTTGGGAGTTGTCAAGAGAGCAGATCTAAGAAGTCTTCATCACAAGGAAAATATGTTTGTAACTGTGTATAATGACAGGTGTTAACTGGACTTATTGTGGCCATCATTTCACAGTATGTACAGATATGGAATCATTACGTTGTGCACCTGAAACTAATACAATATTATATGTCGATTGTACCACCATGAAAAAAGAGCATACGAAAAAGTAAAATATTGAATAGACCAATAATCATTAGGGAAATTGAATTGAGTGTTCCAAAAGTGTCCAAGCCCAAAGGGTATTGCTATGGATTGAAGGTTTGTGTCTCCCAAAATTTCCTAGGTTGAAACCTCATTCCTCAGTGTGATGGTAGCATGAGGTGGGCCTTTGGGAGGTGAATACGTCCTGAGCGTGGAGCCCTCGTGAATGGAATCAGTGCTCTTATAAAAGAGATCCGGGGTTGCTCTCTCACTCCCTGTCTGCCCTGTGAGGGTACAGCAAGACGGCCTTCTGTGGACCAGGAAGAAGGTCCTCACCAGGTGCTGAATCTGCTGACACCATGATCTTGGAACTTCCCGGCCTCCAGAACTCTGAGAAATAAATGTTGCCTACGCCACCCAGTCTGTGGTACTTTTATTATAGCAGCTTGAACTGACTGTGACAGGTACTGTGAGTGCATTCCATCAAACTTCCAAGGAACAGGTAATCCCCCGGTTTGCCTGATTCTACAATTGAGTAAGGAGAACACAAGAAAAGCAACAACTTTTTCTAGTTATGAACCCTAAACAAAACGTTAACCAAATCTAATGGGTATCGATGACGCAGCAGCATCAGTAAAAGTTTACCTTAGAAATTCAAGCATGAGTTACCATCAGAAAAGTGGTCACATTAAGGACTACTGTATTAAGGACTAGAGGCAAAAAATCATGTTATTATGAGAATAAACACAGAAGAGTACTGGAGGACGTTCAACACTATTGATGATTTTTATTTCTTTTAATTTCAAAAAGGTAGGCATCTAAGAGTATGTCCTTATTTAACAAAATCTAAATACCAAAAATTCAACATACTTAATCTATAAATCATAATACTTAATAGGAAAATCTAAGTATTTTCTTAAAGATTGGAAATGCCTACTGTCATGATTACTATTTAATATAAATCTGGAGGCACTGGCACTCACTATGAGACAAGAAAAGGAAATAAGAACTAAAAGAACTCAAAGAGAAGAGATAAAATTGTCTTTATTTGCAGATGTGATAATCTACAGAAGACCCAACAGGAGCATTAAATGAATCATTGCAATTTATAAGATCTCATTAATTAATAATGCAAGATGAACCAGCACCTCACAAAAATTAATATGATTTTTTTACCTATGATGGCAACCCAAAAATAAAATAGAAAATAAGAAATCATTCATAACAGTTACAAATACTATAATGAACCTAGGATGTAATCTGCTAAATAATGTAAAAATTAAATATTATTAATTTATACAAAAGAAAATTCAAATACATGGTTAGATTCGCTATGTTCATGGATGGATGACTTAATACTGTGAAATCAATTATTTTATAATTAACCTGTAAATTGAATGCAATGTCTAACAAAAGTACAGCTGGATTATTTCAGTAGCGGATTAGTTGAGAAGTTTAAAGACTATATTATAAAATGTTTATGGGAAAATTAGAAGGCACAAATAAGAAAGTCAATTTTGTAAAAGAAGAGCGAAGAGTTGGGAAGCCCATTCTTTTGGATAGCAACACAATGCAAATGTACAGTAATAAAATTTCATGGTGATACAGGTACACACCAATAGAAAAGGGAGCTCGGAAACAGGTGTAACTAGTCCTCATTACTTGTGGATGCCATATTTGTGAAATTACCTATTTGTTAAGCTGTATTTGTACCCCCCAAATCAAGACTCGTGGCATGTCAGGGGGCCCTCGGGAGCTTGTGCAGAGTGCTGAGAATCCCGAGTTGCTGGATGTGCATCAGTGGTTTTAGCTTTCATGTTGTTAACAAGCACCATCCTATGGTCGATTCAGTGCCATGTTTTTCACATTTCTGTGCTTTCTGTTGGTATTTCAGTGTTTAAAAGGGCCCCCGAGTGTAGTGCTGATGTGCGATCCAGTGCTCCCAAGCAAGAAAGTTGTGATGTGCCTTACAAAGGAAACTCATGTGTTAGATAGGCTTCCTTCAGGTATGAATTATAGTGCTGTTGGCTGTGAGTTCAATGTTAAGAAATTAACAATACAGTACACCCAGAAGAAGGAAAGGGAAATTCACCCATCTGTCCATGAGGCTGCTCGGTAGAATGCTAATGTAACAAGTAGAGAGGGCTGGGGAAGTTATGGAAGAAGCAGGAAAGCAACTCCACTTGAGGAGTCAGATGACGACCCATAAAAGAAGCATAGTGGGCAGCACTGTTATGAGGCTAAAAGCCAAAGAAATCTACGCTCACGTTATCCAGGGTTCAGAAAATGCTGAACACTTCTTGGCCGGTGCTGACTGGCCCACAAGTTTCAAAAGGTAAGACAGCATAAAAAATGGCAAACTTGCAGGGGTGGCAGGTTCTGCAGATGAGAAGGCCGTGGAAGGATTTTGAAAGTACCTGCTAAGTGTTGTGCAGGAAAGGGGGTCTATGCAGAAGAGCAGGTTTTCTATGCTGATGACCCTGGCTTGCTTTACAAGGATGTTGGCAAATGAACCTAGAGAACCCAAGTGACCTCCAAAGGCCCCAGCTTCAAATCATTCAAAGACTGAAATTAATTATTTCTGAGAAATACATGTTCAATAAGGTGCCTTTAAACAGAAACACACGTAAAACAAGGTTGCGTGTTGACTGATGAAAATGTTGTGACTAGAGGCTCAGAGTAACTTAACCTGGTGTCTTCCCTGAGAGCAATGGTCTCCTATGCACTAATGTTGTGTCACTTTAGCCTTATTCACTACTACAGCAGAAGATAACTTCCATGAGTGTGAGAGTCCACTGGGGGGGGTGTGTTGTTAACACGGTTAAACAAGGAAGCTCTAGCCTGTGAATCCCTCAGGGTTAAGAACTCGCTAAGGACAACCAGTCACGAACAGCCAACTAGGTTTCAAGCTATAGCCAATCACACAGTTTCCTTTCTTCGCTTCTCACTTGCTCTTTGTCTTTCCGGCTCCTGTCCACAGAGTGCCCAGTGCCCAGTTACTTCCCGGTCAGTGCTGTCTGAGTCCAGTCGATTTTTGCTCAGATAAACTCTTAACATTTCCAATGTGCCTCAGGTTCCGTTATAATAGTGTGTATGTGTGTGCATGTGACATCTGATCAGGTTGGCACCGCAAATTGATGTGAGAATGGCAGACTCTCTTAGTAGATGGTGGTGAGAAAACTGATTCACCACATAGAAAAATAAAATAAAATTCCTATTCATATCATTTATAAAAACTGGTTCCAGAGGGATTAAAGCCCGCTGAATTGGGGAAGGGGGTGGGGAGAACAATACAGCTAATGGACGAAAATGTAGCAGAATATCTTTGTGATGTAGGGGCAGAAAAGGACTTCTTAAACAAGACCCCAAAAGAATAAACCTTAAAATAAAAAAATTGAATATGTGACTACATAAAATTAAAGATTTTTTTTATCACAAAAGATATCTTTATTAGAGTTAATTAACATATAACCAACCAGGAGAAGATATTTCTTACTTCTAAAATTGACATGTGCAGAATGTATAAGAAATCCCTGTAACTCAACAAGAAGAAACAATAGGAAATCCAATAGAAAAGTTTAGAAAGAATATGAGTAGACACTTTACAAATGGGAAATCCAAATGACTAGGAGAAATGCACAAACCACTAAGTAAAGAAATGCAGATGAAAACCAGGAGACAGCTTTCATCCCACAGCAGGGGGGTGGGGCGGGGCAGAAGCTAAAGTGGATTAAATCAGATCACAGTGAGGAGGTGAACGAGACCTTCCTATACTGCCCATGGGAGCATGAACTGGTCCTGCCGTCTTGCCTTACGCAGTGAAATTAAATCTGCCCACCCATTGACCCAGCAGTCCCACCTGAGTGTGGGACCTGAGACACTCTCACAGAGGCCCTCGCTGCTGTTAGGTGGGAGGCAGTTTGCAGCGCTGCAGGTGGTATCAGGATGCTCTGAAATCAAGGTCTTTATTACTATGGGGATGAACGAGAAACCATGTGGGCTGCATACTGCTGCATTCTGGGCAGCATTAAAGCTATGAAATAGATCTGAGTACAGCAACAGGAAGAGGTACAAAAAGACATGAGTGTGAAAAAAGAATACAATCAGAAATACACATATCACATTTTAAAAAGATATATACATAAAATTTGAAAATATGAACACTTTTTTTTTGCATATGAAGCCCCTTTAATGGCTTCTTCTGGGGCATAATAAAGGCCAGATTTTAACCTCTTACAGCACATTCATCAGTGTAAATCAGAGACACAAATAGTCAGAGCCAGCACATCGCAGATTCGTGTGTAGGGGTTGATAAGCAGGAGGAGCAGGCCGGAGAGGCTTATGGGCACCTGAACCCTTCGAAGAGGCAATGGGCAGGACTCCCACTCCACCAGTGCATAAGGAGCCTACCCACAGTCTGAGCCCCTCCCCCCAGTAGCCCTGGCCTGCGCCTCACCATCATTCCTGGTACCAACAACTGTCCACCAGGCTGCAGACACCTTGGCCACTGGTGATGGCCACAGTCCCAAGCCTACTGCTGAAGCCCATTGAAAACAAACTGAGTCTCTTGATCAGCACATAATTTTAAAGGGTCTCCCTGTTTGAATAACCCCAGGGAAGCACCCCAGCCTCTTGAAAGATGGTGAAGTTTTGTGCACTAGAGAATCTAGCTCCCTAAAACTACCAGTTTCTTGGGTGTGGGGAGAATGCAGGCTTGAATCTCTCTTCCCTGGGCCACGTTGTCTTGCCTTGGAGGAGCACCGAGGTCTTCTCCCATTTAAGTCGAGAATTAAGAGTTGTGTGTCGGCTCTGTCCAGACACCTGTATCACCAGCCCGCCGAATGGCAGGCAGCTCAGTGTAACACACCATACCAGACTGGGCCTGGTTGCGTCCCTCCCCTGGACGCCTGCGTCGAACATTGTCGGAAAGTGGCACTGCAAACTGGTGTCTTCTGTCTGGGTCCTCACGTACAAGGACCTGCTCACTGAACAGGTCTTCAAAAATAGGTCAGACTCGCCTGTCTGCAATGGAAGGCAGGAAGCCAGCTGAGGTGACTTGTTCAGGGTGAATTAAATAATGTCAAACCCAGCAGAGCAGGTGGTCAGCCAGGATCTGGTTCAAGGAACAGGTCACCTGCCTTTAATTATGGTTGGGGAGCACCGACAGTGGAGAATCCCCTTAGGTTCTCATTTAGCATCAGAGTCCTGGGCACTTCACCTTCGTATGACCCTGCTCCAAGAAGGGAGGGACAGGAGACCCAGAGGGAGGGTCTGTCCATCTGAGAGGGTTTGAAGAGCCCTGGGCATCTGGACCATCAGAGCCGTATCGCAAAAGAGCTATTGGGGATTTTGAAATGAAATCGCCCATGAGTCAGCAGCTGTACTCGGGGATTTTTTAGATTTTAGAAGGTCTGTGTTTGGGCCGACCGTGCCCTGAGCTCCCGTGGCAGGGTATTCAGACAAAGGCCTCAAGACTTTCCAGCTGGGACACAGCTCAGGAGAACCAGCTGTGCAGTTAACACTGCTGTTCAAGTTACAGAGGCTTCAAGGCATTCTGCTACGCCCCGCCCCCTGGCCCCTGCAGCCAGGTCCAATGCTAGCTCTGTGACCCACTTTACGCCAGAGACAGGGGCTGATGCGAGGAGTGAGAAGACAGGAGGCACTGGGGTTGGAAACTTCATGCAGGACAGGCAGTCGGGTCAGCATGACCTTCATCGAGTCACTTTCCTCTCCAGACCTCAGAGCCTGCTCTGTGCCCTCTGTGGGGAGGGAACCAGTCCTCACACTGAAGTGAGAAAATGCACACGAAAGCAATTTAAAATGATATAACATAAAAGGAATATAAACCACTTTCTGAGGTCCCTCTCAGGCCTAAACATATATTTCTGTGAAATCCAGACTCCGAGGGGACAGTGGCTTGAGGCCTTGTCAGAAGGGGCACAGTTCTAGCAGGAGGAGGAAGAAGCTGGGCAGTGACAGGCCATCTTCCCAAATATACAGGCCCATGGTCAGCCCAAGGGAAAATGTGGTCACATGGGGAAATGCAGCGCTTCACAAAAATGACCCCTGTGGTCCTCGGGATCTGAGACACTTCCCCGGGGACCCGGGGTTGTTTTCCTGTTGCCTTGTTCCCTCCTAAGATCTAAGGATCCATCATTGATCACCATAGCACAGAAAACTGCAGGACGGCAGAGCCAACACACTGTGCCTACCGACGCAACAGTCCAGCTGAGGTGGCAAGGGCATCTGTCCCTCCTCCAGGCTGTTATTTAGGGAGCCTGACCCAGAGCAACCACTGCCCCTGAAGGACACTTGATTGTCCACAATAGCCAGATCCCCAGTGAAGACAGTGGCCACACCCGAGTCGTTTCAGTAGAGAAGACACTTCTGGGATGGGGGTTGAGGGGGTGTGGCGGGTGGGGGAGACAGTGCATGGGTTTGAGGGAGGGAAAGGGACAGGCTGTGGACATCTGCCCACGTCCCCAGGGCAAGGCTGCTTGGGCGGAAAGGCCCAGAAGACTCTTGGCCCTGGGAAAGATACTCTCCCCATTGCTTTTGTTTTTATGGGCCTTTTCTCTGGAACTCTTGGAAAAAGTTGACTAAGTTTGTCCAGATTTTGACATCTCACAGCACATAAGTTCGGTTTGTATCTCGTGTCCGTATCTTGAAGAGAATCATGTGGTCATTCTTTTTTGTTCACTGGCTTTTTTCCAGCCGCATCCCTGAGGGCCACTTACTTTCACAGAGCCAACAGGATGAAAAGGAGGACTTGGCTGCCCAGGGCCACATCTCCATTTCTCCCGGTCACCTCCCCTCTGGGGAATCCTGGGAAGATGAGTGGCTCTAGCTGGTTTGCGAGCAGAGATGCCAGGGCCCGGGGGGCTTGTGCTTGTCTGATCCCTCAGCGTCCCGCACTCAGTTCTTAGATTTATCCAGAAAAAAGCGCTTTCCTATCAGTCCGTGGAAGATTATATAAATGTAACATTTCATCTCCATCAGCTCCTGGAGGCCTTGGCATTAGACCGAGTTAATGCTGCAGGAACAGAACGCAATCCATTTAGGGGACCAGGAACATCTCAAAAATGTCCTTTCTTCCTGTTCCAGCTGCGCCATGATGACATTTACACAAAATGAGATAAGATAATAACATTTTTTGAGAACCCTGATTCTCCGGCTCTGTGCCACAGAATGAAATTAGCTCAATTTAATTACACATGACAAATGGCTGGGCTCACCTCCGTGGTGAACCGCGATGGCTCCCGGCCTCCACCCAGCCCCAGGAGACCACCCTACAGGGATGACATGTAAATGTCTCACCCGCACCTAACCCCAAAAGGGAGCCAGCTGTGATCCAGGCTTCCTCTACTGTTTGTTTATCTTGGTAACTGTTGCTAGGGCTGGCCAGTGGATTTCAATGGCCTGGAGCAGAGCTGGTGATACAGAAATAAAGGGCCCCAGACTGCTGCCAGGGTGCTGGCCCACTGCCCCAAAGCACACGGGGCCTCTGCTGGCACAGCTGTCCGCTGCTGCAACCTGCAGCCTCCTGGTCCAGCATCCAGCCTGGCCCAGCCCTGGAAACCCGTGGGGCAAACAGGCAGCTAAAGCCTCCCCTCTGAAATCCTGCCCCAGGGGCTGAGGTGGTGCCAGGGGGATCCATCCTGCTTGAGTGGCAGCCACTTCTGGAACCACTATCACAGCAGACATTTGGGTTCTTGGGCATAGCCTTCGCTGGTCTGTGGCCTGTCTGTGAGCTCAGGGTCTCTCTGCATTTTCCCAGTAATATTTACTGAACACTCTCTGGGCCAGGCCCCGAAGAGGTGCTGGGGATTCAGAAATAAGAAGACACAGTCGGTGCTCCACAGTGTGCTTACCCTTGGTTACCCAGAATGATCACTCAGGCCCTGCTCTTGCCCCACAACCCAGGGCTACCCTGGAGGGCCGCGTTTCCCTCATTTTCCAAATTCAGAAATATCTTTGGGTGCGACTGCTTTCTGAGTTGCTGAGCGAAACATCCCAGACGGCTCTGGCCTCTGTCTTTACCCTGAAGGACACTAAGTCTGGACTCTCCAAAATGTTAGAAAAAAAAAAAAAAAAAACAACAGCTAAATCTAAGCTCCTGAGTAACAAAGGGAAGGTTGATGGCAATGAGGTGTCCTGGACAGCCATCACCACTAGCAGAAAAAGGGGGCACTCAGGAGCTGGGTGTGGCCAGTGCTGGCTCTGCGGGCAGCTGGGCTGACGCCACACCCAGGCTGAGGCAAGCTGAGAAACCATAGGCCCAAACTGGACTGCAGTTTCCTGAGTTGTAGTTGTTCCAAGTTAATAACTTTGATTGTCAGAACCGTGACGATGGTGGTTTCGCTGAGACGAGATGCACAAGATCCCTGGAGGCGGAAGAAACTGCCCTCCTCCATCTACCCGTGGGGTTGCTTTCTCTTGTTGGCTGTGAGGTTGCTTGGATAATGGTCAGTTAATGTCATATGTCCAGGACACTGCTCTGCGTGTGGGGGAGGTCATGGGCAAGGCTTACACCCTTCCAACAGGCAGAAACCTTGGGAGTGGAAATTCTAGGAATCCAGGAGCCCTAACGGAGTCCGGAGGATGGGGTAGCCACCCAGACTGACTCCACCCCTCCTCACCCCCAGCAGAACAGGGTGCTGAGCTTGGAAAAGAATTCACCTGTCTTTCCCAAAGCCCCTCCTGTCTCCCTGAGGAGACAGACAGGAACACAGGCAGGGTGGACATCAGGTCTGAGGGGAAACAAGCACCCTAGGCAGTGGAGGGGAAGCACGGGTTTGGGGGTGGGTCAGTTCCAAGCTCCGTGCCCCACTCATCACTCACGTAAGCTGTAGGGTTTTAGTTGTCAATCCCCAATCTGTGAAATGGGGCTGAAGGCTGAGGGGACTAGAGGAACAATATGTCCAAGATGTGCAGGCCCTCCCTATCCTGGCCTGCTGTGCATAAGCCGGCCCCTCCCTTGAGGCCCAGCTCTGCCCTGCTGGGTGTACAGAGAGGGTCCAGGATGAGAAGAAACAGAAGTAGGACCTACTTTTCCAACCCCGGTTGTGGCCCCTTGGCCCCCCAAGCCCTGCAAGGCCCCTCCTCCTCCCCACATTTACCTTTGCCCTCAGGGCTGTATGGCCTGGCCACCCAGGGCTTCACCATGCTGCACATTGGAACAAACAAGGGACAACTCAGGCCAAAAGCCTAGAGACTGTGGCCAAGTATAGGACTTTGAGGGACAGAGACAGCTTGGGGTCCTGGGCAGTGGGTTCTGGTCCTCAGGCCCTGCCCCAGCCTTCCTCAGTGAACGTGGCCAAGTCGAAAAGCTCCCTGAGCCGTGGGTTCCTTGTCTGCTGGATGATGGGGAGCTGAGCATTTAGGTGTATTCCACGGAAGGTCGGTGGAGCCCGGTGCTCGCCTGGACCAGCCTGGCTGCGAATCAGGGACCAGGCTCAGCCCTGCGCCTCCTCCCGGGCTGGGGCCGTCACCATCTAGCCCACACTCCCCACCCTATTAATCTGCATTTTTGCCTGGTATCCTACAGAAAGGAACACCTAAGTTTATGTGTGTGGTTTTTCTTACAACATTATTTACAGTGACAAGAAAAGGAAATAACCTGTATATTCAATTGGGCAATGGCGGAAGGAATAATAGTGCATTCAGATATGAAATCCATACCACGAGCTATTAGGCAGTTATTAAAAAGAACAGATTAGAGCCATATATAGTTACTAATATACAGATTTATTATACTTTGGAATCAAGCCACTTACAGAACCTATTTTATCTTGAAAATCCAGATCCCATTTTAAAAATACAAAAATGGGTGGGGAGACAGAAAGATTTGTGTATGTTTAAATGACTCTAAGAAAGGCATGAAAATTATACATCAAACTATTAATAATATTATTTCCCTCAGGAGCATAGTTTTTCTTTATATAGCTTTGTATTGCTTGACATGTTATAAGCAAGTATTTTGAATTAAAAAAAAATCAATATAGTGGAAAAGTTTAATGGGAAAAAGTGCCTGAGGCTGAAGCTGTCCCCGCAATGGTCATGCACGCCTTGTGCTCGAGAACAGACGGGCCAAGGTTTAGCTGGGCCACGCATCTTCGCCTCCTGTGGCCGGGCGACTGTGCCCCGTGGACTGTGAAGGAGGGGTGTGCAACCTCCGGGACAAGATCCCCTGAAGGAAGGGGCCTTCCTCTGCTTCTTGCACCCTCCATTCTGCTCAGGTGGCATTGACATGATAGCTGCTGCTCACCTTGACCTTGAGGCTCAGACCAATGCTCCCAGGATGGCTGAGCAGGTGGCATGGGGAGCCTGGTGTAGGGATGATGGAGGAGCCATCACAGTGCCCTGAGGGGCCTCCATCCTGACTTTTACAGCAGAAGGAAAGAAACATTGATCTTGTTTAAGCCATTTTTTGGGGGGTCTCTTTTACATACAGCCCAGTCAATGCTCCCTCATCTAAGCAATGGAAAAATTACACTCCTTCCTGGTCATCAGAGATCTTGCTTGTGATGGTGCCCCATGCAGAACCACATCTAGGAACGTGATATTTCGGCAGGGTGTTCAACTGGTGAGAGAGAAGCCAGGGCTGCTCAGAGACCCACTAAGAGTCACACAGTTGGGGGCTGCCACACCAAACCTGGGGTGCAGGCTTCTGACTTCTGGACCAGCACCCACCCCTGAGCTCTGGCAGCAGGACCTCCCAGTGTCCCCAGGGATGCCTGGAGACTCGGAAGGACTCTGCAGGGGAAGCAGTCCTGGGCATGCTCTGTCCTCCTAACATGAGTCTAGATTGGGCCGAAACCTATGTGCTTCCTTTCCCTTTCTTCTCTGGGAGGAGCCAAGCATTTCATCGGCAGTTGGTGCCTTGACCTCTGAAGCAAAACCTTCAGCAAGGAAAGGTAGTCTTGGGCAAAACCTGAGTTTTAGTTCTGTGGTAAGCCCTTCAGCTGTAAGTCCCCCCTGGCACAGTTAAGGCACCGACCACCATCCAGGGAAAAGGGCTCACTTGGAGGCCGGAGGAAAAGCGTTGCTCCCTGCTCAAGAGTGACGTTTTGGGATGTTCTCCATGGTCTCTGGGTTTCTGGAGTGACAGAGTGAGAAGAGAAAGAAGACTTCTCATCTGTCACAGGAAGGCCCAGAACCAGAATCACACCTGCTGGCCTGCCTTAATTGAGAAATGTGACCTTGAACTCTAATTGCCAACATTTCTGACTCCAAGATTTTTTTCATGCTTCCAAATTCTCTGCGGAGAATCTGACTCACGTAATGGCATTTGGTCCCCTCAGGCCCTTTCACTCGCCCAACCTGGACTGGGGAATTTCTCTTCCAAGGCTTTCCAAAGGAAGGAAGACGAAACGTTCTGTTCTACAGGGTGGGCAGCTGTGTCGGGCGGCGGGGGAGCCGGCGGGGGAGACGGCCAGCGGGCCCCTCCCACCTCTGTTTCCACCGGCAGCTTCACAGCGAGTGCCTGGGTGGCAAAACGGGGTTCAGCTCTGCCCTCTGGGCGGAGTGTAAAAGCTCCACCATTTGTAAGCAACTCATTTGACGCTTGCCACCATTTGGACAGCGGCCTTGCTACTTACTGCTGTACCGTTGTATCTGTCTCTCAGAACACAAATAACATAAAAAGGATTGTGATCGTGTTGAGTCTGTCTTAAAAAACTAAAATCTTTAAACTCTCATGTGAATCTCAGCAACGAATATGCTAATTACGAAGTGTGCTTATAGCAGGGCAAACAGGAATTCAGTAACTGTTGCATCTTCCTTGACTGAAAGTACTATGACGACTGATTCTGAAATCTTTTTTATTTGGTTTTATCACTCATTTGAGACTGGTCCCTTCCTCTTGTTCCTTCCCCTCCCCCAGTTAGTCCAGGTTACTGAGGTTAAGACTGTGCCCTCATAACATCACCCCAGAGATTCCATCAAAAAACCGGGGCCTGCATGTGTCTTTGGGTAGGAAGAGAGGACCAGATCTGGACTTTCATAACATCCCATCCTACAGGAAACTGTCATGCTAGGCCCTGCCCATCACTGCAGTTTGCGTTTCCATGTGTTCACACGCTCAGTATTAGATTGGTTGGTTCATGCTGAGAAAACAGACATCCTGCAGACATGGCCCATTGCAACCAGCTCCTCGGTCTCTGGGGTCCAAAGTCAATCTGGAAGGTACAAATTCCTGTAAGGACACCCCATTTCTCAGCTACTGTGTACTAGCCACACCCAGCCTGGGTTCATTTTCTACACTGCGTAACTAATGACCACAAATTCAGTGGCTTGAGAAAACAGGCATTTGTTACCTCACGGTGTCCGTGAGTGAGGAGTCTTGGCTGAGTCCTTCGTTTGGCGTCTCACGAGGCTGCCGTCTAGGTGTCGCCTGAGCTGCCTTCTCACCTGGAGGTGCGACTGGGGCAGAATCTGCTCCTGGGCTCCTTCGATTTGTTGGCAGAATGCAGTTCTTTGTGTGGCTGAGGGCTCAGCTTTGCGCTGGCTGCTAACTGGAGGCCACCCTGGGTTCTAGAGACCACGCACAGTTCTTTGACCCGAGAGCTTCTCCAGCGTGGCTGTATCCATCATTAAGCTCATAAGGAAAGTCTCTCGCCCTAGTTTGCCAACAAGCAGTCATATAGTGTAACCTGATCATGGGAGTGACATTCCGTTCAAGTATCATATTCTGTTAGACAGAGCACAGGTTAAGGGGTGCAACGTCATGGACATCTGAAGATGGGGGTCAAGATTACCACCTCACAATCTCGAGAATTTGTTCCTGAGTAACATCTGCAAAGATACTCCTATAGCATTGGGGAAAAGATCGCACTAGGAAAAAGAAGAGGCAGAGTCCAGCGAGAAGACTCTATTAGGCTAAGCAGTAGCTAGCAAGGCCCCCAGACCTCGCCTTCCTCCGCCCTGCTCAGGCCCCTCTGGCTTGTGTGAAGGGGAGTGGCTGGGGTGCATGAAGGCCTGGCCTACTCCACAGACGAAGAAGCATAGACCATTAGAGCTCAATAGAGATATATTATCACGTACTTTAGTCTCCTCATTTTGAAAATGTGGATAAAACTCAGGCCCAGGTGGCAGATCTGCTATTAGAAGTGTGTTTCAGTCAACCAGCTTTAATGGCACCTACAGTGGTCCAGGCTCATGCTAGATGCTGGGGAGCTGGAGGTGAAATGGGCCCTGGCTGCAGGCATCACCATCCCAGGACCCAGTCAGACCCTTCCACGTCATCACGCTGCCTCTGCCTCGTCTTTTAAGAAGATACTTCTGCTGGTTCCAGCTGGCTCTGGACCAGACATTCCAGGGAATGTTACTGAAAATACATTTCCTAGAAGCCGCACAGCACAGCCTGATGGTTAGGCAGCCATGTGCAAGGCTGGGAGGTGTGGGTAATGCCCATGCGCAGAACCCAGTGCTGAGTCCAGCCAGGATGGCCAGGCCAAGGACAGAATCCTGGGAATACAGACCAAATGCAGTTTTGCTGTTCAGGCGGAGAAGTGACTTCTCAGTGTTAGGGAGTTCAGAGACAGCTTCTTGGAGAAGATGGCGTTCAAGATAGCCCTAGGAGGAGCTGACTGGGATTGAGACAAGAAATGAGAAGAAGGGAAGCATCATGGGAATGTCTGCTGGGGCTGTTGCCAGGCTGCAGTGGGAATAGTGAGGGGGTGGGGGTGAAAGGGCAAGTTGGCACCTGGTTATAAATTGTAAAGTGTTCAGCTTTTACCCTGGAGGCAATGGGGAACCACTGAAATATCATTAATTCATAATAGTATAGCAACATTATTAAAGCCATACTTTGGGACAACTAATCTAGCCATATAAGAAAGATTAATATTAATTTCCCCATTTATAACCTGCCTCATTCAAAAAACCATTCAAAGCAGTGAGGAGGAAGAGGGGCCCTGCAGGTAAGGAGGATGGTTGAGAAGCAGCTATGTGACGCTTTTTCTTAATTGCGGTAAATGTATCAAGCATAAAATTTATCATTTAGCCATTTTTATGTGTACAATTTAGTGGCATTAAGTATATTCACAGCACTGTACAACCGCCACCCCTATCCATTTCTAGAACTTTTTCATCATCCTAAACAGAAACTCTATACCGATTAAACCAATGATTTTCAACCTTTTTATCTCATGGAGCACATGAACTAATTACTAAAACTCTGCGGCACAATAAAAATATATTATATTTTTTGCCAATCTGACAAAAAAGGTACAATTTTGATAGATTTACCAAAAATAATAGTAATAGTAATAGTTAGTAATAGTAATAGTAATAACCTATCCTTCTTGCTCCAAAGCAACTGTTTAAAAAACCAGGTGTCTATACTTGTATATAAGGATCTCTGGTACCAAGAATCAACTAATCAGATGCAACCTTATTATGCAATGTGACCAATAAGATGCAACTCT
This sequence comes from Carollia perspicillata, assembly GCA_004027735.1. Lineage (NCBI taxonomy): Eukaryota > Metazoa > Chordata > Mammalia > Chiroptera > Phyllostomidae > Carollia > Carollia perspicillata. The sequence goes on from PVKM010025196.1 coordinate 19,819, forward strand.
ATTATATGACCTGTACATTTATGGTTCAAGTCAGGGCGTTCACACTGACCAGCTATTGTTGTGTTGGCTGTTGTCATTTTTTAAATGTGACTGTCTAAGGGGGGAAAGGGCAGTGCCTCTGAATAGTCAGGTATTTCATGGTTTAAATTTTTGTGGCATGCTGGTTAAATAACTGTGGTTCTAGGCCATTTTTCCTTTTCAAACCATGTCTTCTCCCTGGTTATCATTTATGCCTGTGG
>PVKM010025197.1:0-20021 GCA_004027735.1 Carollia perspicillata
CCTCTGGTCATTGTCAGCCTGTCCTCCATTTCAGTGTCTTTGGTTATATTTTGCTCGTTTGAACAAACCATTCTTGAATCACACCTTGAAGGACCACTGCCTAGAAAAACCACCTCGATTACCTGGAAGTTTTTGATGGGATTGCAGAGACCTGAGGTAAGTTTTTGGAAGCCACCTGGCACAAGCCTCCAGAAGACACGATGCTGCTTTAGTTTTCCATCCCTAATTAATAGTATCTGGAGCATACAGTAGCTGGCATGCGATTTAGAGCTATTTTAAACAAGACAAAACAAATGATGTGCAGCTGCAAATCAGTACCTTGGACTATAAATTCAGCTGTGGTTTGCGTTCAATTTCTTACAGATGTGCATAGCAATGTGTAAGCCCATAGTGCTGGAGAGTTGACCTGTAAGAATCTGACAAGGGCAGCCTGTGCTGGGGCGCATGTGACCATGACTATTTCTCAAAGTTATGACCACGTAAATAGGCAACATGACCAAACATTAAGTGCCTCAGCATTTCATTTCAACCATGCTTGTATTTCGCTGGCTTTAGCACAAATTCACCAGTGAATATACTGTCTATGCTTTTTTACTTCTCTTTATGGGCAATTTGATAGTCACTATATTGCATTAAAATTACATCGCAGCAATCTTAACTTCCCAATACTTGTTTGCTATTTAGTAAAAGATGCTAGTGGAGATATTTGCAGAGAATGACTGTGGCTGATTTGAAATTCCTTTGGGGCTCACTCTTAGTCTTCGCCTCACCTGGGGGAGCTGCTGAATATACCTGTAGTCATCTTTATGACTGTCATCTTTATGAAGTGCATTCTCAAACTTTGAACTGTATCACAATTCCTTGGTTGGTACTTGTGTAAAATACAGCTTCCTAGGCCTCACGTGAAGATATGCTGATTCAGGCGTGGAGTGGAGTTGAAGAATGAACATTTTTAAACAAGATCCATGCACGATTCTGAGGCAGGTGGTCTACATATTCCCCTCTGAGGAAACCATTAGATGAGTACAATAGGGAGATACAAAGAGTGGAAATTATGGTCTTTGTGACTTGATGCACATAAACAGAAGAGAGAAGATAAACACATTCATTACGTGCAAGTGATCAAGAAACCCTTAATGGCCAACATTTATTGAGCACCTGCTATGTTCCAAGCACATGTCTTAACTCATTCATGTCTCAGAGTTAGGTTCTGTTACTATCTTCATGTACAATTAAATTGAGGCAGAGAGAGGTTTATTATCTTGCCTAGAATACCTTAATAATAGCTATTAAGTAACATGCTTGGATTTGAGCAGGCAGTTCTTCCCCCAAGCACTTATTCTAACCCCAACACTGTGCAGCCTCTGGCTAGTGTGCTTTGCTTTCAGAATTTAAACTTGCCAAGTATATAAACCAGGGTTTGTTAATGGTATGTGTATGAAAATTTATATGACAAATAGCGCTTTCTCGGAGTTTTCCTTTAAAAATGAATTTTTGTTTTTAATAAAAAGAATGAATTTGATAGTATTTGTATTAAAAAAATATATACACTGTAGTAACTGTAGCAGGCAAGGTCTTCCAGGGAGAAGACAGGGTAATGAGAAAAAGTTGGCCCTAGTCCAGGACAATATACTGGGCAATCTACAACTTGGTGTTGATGATTGGTACAATGGAGAGCAGCACAGCATTTGGTAGAAGCTCAAGGCAGGAAGGGTGAGGGGAGGGTTGTGGTGCCCAACCATTGACTGGATCTCTGTTCAACTGACTTACGAGTCTTCATGGAAAAAGTAAGGCCTAAGTGGCAATAGAAAAATAGGCCACAGAGTCCGTGAAAACCTAAGTGTCTGCCATATGCTTTTTCCTCCTTTGAGAAAGCTCTTTCTACATAGATTTGACATGATTTACAGCACATGACGGTACCCCTGGTCATAATTGTCTAAATTGGGGACCGATGCCAAACTCAAAGGCAATTGTTTGGAAAGAAAGTAACAATCCATTTGTTTGGGGAAGATTAGTGGTAGATGAACCTAGAAAGCAATGACGACTGTGTTTGAGGCAATGACAAGATGCCAAGGGAACCACTACTCAAAGCATGACTGATGAATTTGTGCTAATCCATGAATCATCTGTTACAGGTATGTGAAGAGACAAGCACTGAAACTGAAAGAAAGAGTAAAAATTGGCATAGTGATTGAGCTGCCAAAACACCCAAGCTCGAGACTAGTATCTGTATTGTTATCTATTTATGCAAAACAAATCATTCTCACACTTGGTGGCTTTAAACAGCAATAAACATTTATTTTACACCACTTCCATAGTTCAAGAAATCACAGTATGCTGGTTTCCAGCCCAGGTCCTTTCACAAGGTTGCAGTCCAGGTCTTGGCTGGGGCTGCAGCCATCTGAAGGGTAGACTGGGGCAGAGGATGCACTTCCAAAATGACTCACTTCCATGCCCGTTGGCAGGAGATCCCATTTCTTTTCCAAATGGACCTTTCCATGAAGCTATTTCTGCATCCTCACAACACAGCAGCTGGTTTTTCCATAGCAAGTGATCCAAAACAGAGAAGCTGCAATGCTTTTTGTCACTAGTCTCAGAAGTCACACATGGTAACTTCTGCCACATTCTATTCATAGAAACAAGTCACTAAGTCCAGCCCACACTCAAGGGGAGGGAAGTTGGACTCCACCTTTTGAGGAAAGGAGTGTCAAACACAGGTGGACATTATATAAAACCATTAGAGTGTACAAGTCTTGTTGAACAGGGAATAGACAAGTTTGTGTCTTGTGGAACTTGCATATTGAGTCACATGTGGGTGAGGGCTGTGAAATAGTCAAGTGCAGTTGGACCACTTATTCCGCAAAAGTGTGGATTCTCAAAAAAAAAAATGGTCCTTTACCAGGGATAGGTTTTGACACACTAGTCTTCAAAGATTTTTACTGAGATAACACCAAATGAACTTTAAAAATCTAGGTACTATCCACTACACATTTGAAAGTTAACACCAAAAAATTTTATCATAAGTTAAAATTTTCAAGAATATAATTTCTGCTATATTACAAATATTGATATTTTGAGGAAAATGATTATATTTCTCTTTAATTGCACTCAACGGAATCTAAATAACACCATGATTGGATCATCACCATGTCCAGGTAAAAACACATACAGAAGACTTTTTGACATTTGAAAATTCTTTTTTTTATATCATTCTCTTATTATAGATCTATCTATATCCATCTATCTACTTATATGTCTCCTCTAATTCACTTTTCCATTTTACTTCACCCAGAAAAAATTATCTTAATGAAACTAATTTTTATTGAAAACTTTTGATCAATCACCCTGTCATTATATATATATATATATATATATATATATATATATATATATATATACATATAATTTGAAATTCATTTTATTTTCTGTTCTTTAAGGTTCTAGGTGTTAAAACTTTTTCATCTGAATTGAGTTACCATAGCAAGTATTACTGGTATACAACTAGTCAAAATATGATAAACATAAATGTTGATAAATTACTAGAAAACAAACTTTTTTTGGACTTTCTTCTCTAAATGAAGTAAATGGAGCTTTCACTTTTTAGTTTGTGATTTCATCGGATAAAAATGACTTATTGCCAAAGTGAGAGGGACTTCAGCATTAATTTTGTAACTAATTTTCATTTTTATAAATGTCTGTGTAAGAAATCTTATTTTCATAAACATGTGTGAATAGACTAAATTTTTATAGCAATTTCACTCAATTCTTTTGACTATTTCTGGCTTCTATGCCAAAAATCAAAAATTTTTTTATGGAGATCTACCATAAAATTTTTTTACAATAATCTAGTAGCTAAAAATTAGGTTTTATTTCAATTTTGTTTAAAGCAAAGAGTTCAAAATAGTTCTGCCCTTCAAAGGGACATGTTATGTAGTTGCTGGAGTTACTCATTTATTAGCTTCTGGGAGAAAAAAACCCACAACAAAACCCTACCTTCAACTTTGAAAAATCTTCACCAGTCTTAACAAGTGACTGTTAATTTTATCTGGTACTCTTACACTTACAGGCATCTCTTTTAATATGACATGTTTAGAAAGGGCTAAGAAATAAAGTTATTATTAATTTTAATGCTACTTTACCAATACCATATTTTCTTTCAAGTGCTTTTACTTCTCACATGCTTTAGAATACAATGAAAACTTTGAGCTATTCGACTTGTGAAAGATGTCCACCACATGACTTCATTGTCAAAGTCATTCCCCTTCAGTAAAGAAATTAGCCAAACCAGATATACTTTATGTTAGAACAAAATTCTAATTTCATTTATTATTGAAATATAGTGATATATTCATTTTATTTCATGTAATTTTAAAAATAGATTTTATTGATTATGCTATTACAGTTGTCCTATTTTCCTTCCTTCATTCCCCTCCACCTTGTACACCCCATCCCCCCCACATTCCCCCACTTTAGTTCACGTCCATGTGTCATACTAATAAGTTCTTTGGCCTCTACATTTCCCATATTATTCTTACTCTCCCCCTGTCTATTTTCTACCTACCAATTATGCTTCTTATTCTCTGTACATTTTCCCCCTCTCTCCCCCTCCCACTCCCCTGTTGCTAACCCTCCATGTGATCTCCATTTCTGTGGTTCTGCTCCTGTTCTAGTTGTTTGCTTAGTTTACTTTCGTTTTTGTTTTAGGTGTGGTTGTTAATAATTGTGAGTTTGCTGTCATTTTACCATTCATGTTTTTTATCTTCTTTTTCTTAGATAAGTCCCTTTAACATTTCATAGAACAAGGGCTTGGTGATGATGAACTCGTTTAACTTGACCTTATATGAGAAGCACTTTATCTGCCCTTCCATTCTAAATTAAAGCTTTGCTGTATAGAGCAATCTTGGATGTAGCACCCTGCCTTTCATGACTTGGAATACTTCTTTCCAGCCCCTTCTTGCCTGTAAGGTCTCTTTTGAGAAATCAGCTGACAGTCTTATGGGAATTCATTTGTAGGTAATGCTCTCCTTTTGTCTTGCTGCTTTTAAGATTTTCTCCTTATCTTTAAGTTTGGCTAACTTAATTATGATGTGCCTTGGCATGTTCCTCCTTGGGTCCACCTTCTTTGGGACTCTCTGAGCTTCCTGGACTTCCTGGAAGTCTATTTCCTTTGCCAGATTGGGAAAGTTTCCCTTTATTATTTGTTCAAATAAGTTTTCCACTTGTTGCTCTTTCTCTTCCCCTTCTGGTACCCCTATAATTCGGATGTTGGAATGTTTAAAGATGTCTTGGAGATTCCTAAGCCTCTCCTCATTTTTTTGGAATTCTTGTTCCTTTATTCTTTTCTGATTAGATGTTTCTTCCTTCTGGTCCACTCCATTAATTTGAGTCCCAGTTTCCTTCCCATCACTATTGGTTCCCTGTACATTTTCTTTATTTCACCTAGCATAGCCTTCATTTTTTCATCTAATTTGTGACCAAATTCAACGAATTCTGTGAGCATCCTGATTCACAGTGTTTTGAACTGTGCATCTGATAGGTTGGCTACCTCTTTGTCACTTAGTTGTATTTTTTCTGGAGCTTTGATCTATTCTTTTGTTTGGGCCATTTTTTTGTCTTGACGCACCTGTTACATAGTGAGGGGCAGAGCTTTAGGTGTTCACCAGGGCAGGGCAGCCCAGTTGCTGGATTGTGATGCTGTACATCGGGGAGGGGTCCGAGAGGGGACAATGGCAGTTTGCTCTGCTCTCTGTAGGATTTCAGTCACTTCCCCCACTTCCCACAAGCAAAGTGGGACCTTCTGATGCTGATTCCTTTGAGGGTGGGTTTGTGTACATTCTAGGACCCTGTGGGTCTCTCTAATGAATGAGGCTGGGAGTTTCTCCCACTGCTACCTCAACCCCCACCAGTGTTTTCAGTCAGTGGTTTGAGGCTTTATTTCCCAGCGCTGGGACCCCAGGTTGTGTAGTCTGTCTCGCTCCCCCATTTCTTCAGGTTTATCTACGTATGAATATGGGACCATCCGATCTGCCAGCCGCCTTGTGCATCATGCCCCTCCACAATCCGCCGCCTGGCTGGGTCCACAAGCTGCTGCCCTGCATGCCCAGGGTCTGCCAGCCACCACTTTGCTGTGAGTCCTCTCTGTCCTGGCTGCCTGACTCCGCCCCTCCTACCAGTCTGGTTGAATATGTCTTCTTTAACTCCTTGGTTGTCGGACTTCCATACAGTTCAATTTTCTGTCAGTACTGGCTGTGTTTTTGTTTTTAAATTGTTGTTATCCTTATTTTGGTTGTGCAAGGAGGCACCGTATGTCTACCTACACCTCCATCTTGTCTGGCAGTTATTTCACATAATTTTATAAAATCCACTAAAAATAAATTATACATGATAGATCATGTTAAGATTAAACTGTTACAGGCCATGTAATTATGTTTAAACAAATAAGTCTGTATTTTGTTTTATACTACTTAATTTTTAATAAAGAGATATAAAATTTAGTTGACTTTATCACATTTTAAAGGAAACTATGAATATTGTAAAATGCATGACATTCTTTCTATATATGGATGCATATTGAAGATTATTCCTTTATCATACTTTTAATTCTCTTTATTAAAATATATTAAACACATTTGTTTTATATTCTGTATCATAGTTTTGCTATCTGATGAATTTGTATATCTTAGCCTGCTGTTTTATTTTCCTCTGCCTCTCACTCATGGTGTCTTGCTTCTGTCTCTGTTTTGTTGATTTTTTTTATTGTGAGCTCATAGTAGTTGTAATTCTATCCATGGGATATAGCTGACACTGAATTTGAGCATCCATTTGCCTAGGGAAGATTTTTGTTTCTTCTATCAGACACACCTATGGGCATTAAAGCTGTGACCACCTTAAATTCAGCATTAGAACATGGTCCATCTTAAGTTATGAATCTCTATTTGTAGTTTTTAGAACCTAAGAGTATAGATCCAGTTCCAAAATGTATGTGAAGGTGGACCTATAGTTATTTATACTTAAGGAATGTTAAAAAATCACCCCCCCTCAAAAAAAAAAAACACTTCTCCCACCCCCAGGTCCCAGGCAGATGAAGAAGTTTTACACTTTGTCCACCCTTTCCCTGTAGGTACATTCCTTCCTCGGGCCCATGTTTTGTAGAGTAATCTTACTTCTGGCTCTTTCTCTGCCTCTTTTCTAGGCTGCTTCTTCAGTGCCCCCTACAGGCCAAAGCCCTAAGCCATCTGGATTTACATCCGGGCCCAAATCAAGGAACTCATTACTCATGCTACTTCACTCCATTGTTCTCAGTAATTCTTGCTTCCCATGTTTGTTAGGTGATTTTGTCCATGAGTAGGAAGATATCTCCATTTATTTAAAAAAATTATTCAGCACTAATTATGTGCTTTGATTCTGCTAAATGACAGAGCCACAAAGAGGAGATAAAAATACTATTTCTATTTTTGTGGAACTAACTTTACAAATACAGAGAGTTGCAATGGTGGGTTAAGAACTAACACGAAGGCATTGGATGGGCCTGTGGAAACAACTACCTAGATGAGAGACTGAGGCAGGGATACAAGAGAGATCTCACTCGAAATGACATTAGAGAGCACCACACAGAAGGTGAGAACAAAGGCTTTTTCAGCTGACAGAGCAGTTGGAGCAAACGCCTGAAGGTGTAAAATGGCGTGGGTTATAAAAGTTTGCATTGGCGGGGGATGGACTATTTAATATTCACATTAGTTAAGTAGAAATTTTTTTAAATTTTAGTTTTTTTAAATCGTGTTTTGTTGATTATGCTATTACAATTGTCTTAATTTTCCCCTTTTGCCTTCCTCCACCCAGCAAGCCCCACCCCCTCCTGCAATCCCCTCAGCATTGTTCACGTCCATGGGTCATGTGTGTAAGTTCTTCAGCTACTCCATTTCCTATACTGTACTTTACATCCCCATGGGTGTTCAGTAACTACCAATTTGTATTTCTTAATGCCCTCACCTCTTCACCCATTCCCCCACAACCCTCTCCCATCTGGCAACCATCAAAATGCTTTTTGTATCCATGATTCTATCTCTATTTTTGTTTGCTTGGTTTGTTGTTTCATATGCAATTGTTAATACACTTGTATTTTTTGCCATTTTATTGTACATAGTTTTGATCTTCTTTTTCTTAAATAAGTCCCTTTAACACTTCCTATAATATTGGTTTGGTGATGATGAACTACTTTAGTTTTTTCTTATCTGGGAAGCTCTTTATCTGTCCTTTAATTCTAAATGATAGCTTTGCTGGAAGAGCAATCTTGGCTGTAGGTCTCTGCTTTTCATGACTTGAATATTTCTTTCCAATCCCTTCTAGCCTGCAAAGTTTCTTTTGAGAAATTTGCTCAAAGTCTTATGGGAATGCTCCCTGTAGTTCCCTATAACTAACTTTTTTTCTCTTGCCACTTTTAAGATTCTCTCTTTATCTTTAACCTTCAACATTTTAATTATGATGTGTCTTGGAGTGGGCCTCTTTGCATGCATCTTATTTGGGACTCTGTGCTTCTTGGACTTGCATGTCTATTTCCTTCACCAAATTAGGGAAGTTTTTTCCATTATTTTTTCAAATAGAGTTCCAATTTCTTGCTCTTTCTCTTCTCCTTCTGCACCCCTATGATGTGAATGCTAGACTTCTTGAAGTTGTCCCAGAAGCTGCCTATACTGTCCTCATTTAATGGGGTTGTTTTTTCTTCTTGTTGTTCTGATTGGTTGTTTTTTGCTTCCTTATGGTCCAAATCATCGATTTGATTCTTGGCTTCATCCACTTGAGTGTTGTTTCCTTGTAAACTGTTTATTTCAGTTAGTGTATCCTTTGTTTCTGACTGGATTTTTTTATGCTGCTGAGGTCCTTGCTGGGTTCCTTGCACATCCTTGTAACTAGTGTTATGAACTCTGCATCCGATAGGTTGCTTATCTCCATTTTGTTTAGCTCTTTTCCTGGAGTTTTAATTTGTTCTTTCATTTGGGCAATGTTTCTTTGTCTCTTCATTTTGGTAGCCTCCCAAATTTTTCTTTGTTTCTTGTATTAGGTAGAACTGCTTTGACTCCATGTCTTGGTAGTGTGGCCTAATGTAGTAGATGTCCTATAGTGTCCAGTGGCCCAGTTTCCCCTATCACCCAAGATGGATACTTGAGGTGCATCCTTCGTGTGGGCTGAGTATACTCTCCTCTTGTAGTTGAGCCTTGGTTGCTGTTGGCATGTCAATGGGAGGGATTTACCCAGGCCAGTCAGTTGCAAGGACTGAATGTAAACATTTACCACCAACCTCTGCCATCTATGGAGGATCAGCTGTGCAGAGGCAGGGTGGTGGTGCTCCTACATGGTCTGTAGCTGTCCACTGGGTGCAGTGGTCCTGAGGTACCCTGGGTAGTACAGGCCAAGGTCAGCTTCTACTTCTTTTTTGCTGGGGCCATCCTGCCTGAGCTATAAAGCGTCTGAGAATGCTACTTGTGCTGAACTTGGAGATTCCCAGGTGAAGCTATGCTGTGAATCTAGGCAGGCTGCTGCTAGTGCTGGACCTGGGGCCAGCTGTTTCTTATTTGAGAGGATTTAGGAAGTTGTGAAGCATGAGCCAAAACCAGCCGTTCGTGTGGAAAAGCAACTTGGGTGGGACAGAATCTCTGGGGAGCTCCCAGGTGGGTCAAACAGTGTTAGCCAGCTTGATGGAGTCTCAGATATGGCACCAGTTTGCCAGCTTTGCAGGGTGGGGGTTACAGACCTTTTAACAGTAAACAGTTGCTACTAGGAAAACCCAAAGTTGCTTTGAAATGTAAAAAATTTCTCCACTCTGCTTTGAGTTGATGAAAGGGAGTGTATTTGGCAGTAAAGCCACTATGCAAACTGGCAGAAGGAACTTGATAGATGCCACTTTAAACTGCAGGTGTTTGGGGCCTTGTTGAACAGTATTTTAGAACACAACAGAAACTAGTTAATTTCAAGATTGTATAGTGGAAACTGAACATCTTGGAACTGTTTGAAATCGGTCCTTAGTATTTTGTTATTTTGACTTCAGAATATCAAAGCAAAACAGAAAGATCTAGCTTCATAACTGGTTTATCGAGAAATTGCCCCTCAGTGGGCTACAGAGAACAATTTTATGTTGTTCTATTATTGACTTCATCAACGCTCCATTGAATCTTTCCCCTAATCACTTGATATCTTAGGCAGATTCTATCATTTTACAATCATCTTTTGCAATTAAAAGTTGTCCTCGGTTCTGTCTGTATCTCCCCTTCTCACATCCTTCTGATTCAGTACTCACCTACAGTTCCAAGAGCTGAGGCAGGAATGGGGCGTGGTCTGCTCATTCACTCCTCTCACACGCCAGCATCAGACTGGAGGGTGAGAGGAGGCATGGTCTGTCTGGAATAGCTCCTCTGTCTCCCTCTTCTAGGCAACAACCGTTCAACTACTAGGTGAAGGGAGAAAAATTGGGGGGAAATGGGGGAAAGGTCACTTTCCTTGCTAGTGAGGATGTCATCTTCTCTCTACTGGTTTTGCCAGGTATAATGGAAGGTGTTTACATGCTCGTTTTCTGGGGGGATCATGTAGATTCTTCATAGGGGACTATGGAGCCCCCACAATCACAATTTCTTAATGAAGGAGACCCAGCTCTTGCCTGAACCCGTAACTCTTCCCAGTCTATTTGACTGTATTCCCCGAAGTGTCTTTACTGTCTCTTTGTCTCCCTGAAGTGCTGAGAAGGGGTGAGGGAGGCTTGGTGCCAGACACTTATTTGGGGTAACTGTAGAATGTGAGACAATTTAAACCTCTTGCTTTCAAATCTGAGTTCTAGTCACCACCTTCAGCACAATGACAAAAAAAGTCCAATCTGACATCTTTCACATTGTCTTATTTTAATGACTATTTTCTTTGGGTTAAGTAGGAGGGCGTCTCCAATCCAATGGGTTCTTGTGGTCCTTTCTGGAGCTGCATTTTAAGGAAGATACGAAAATCAAGCCCTTTCCCCTCCAACCTGCAGCCCCTTCAAATTGGAGAAACTAGTTAGGGTTGTCAGATACACTGATAGTAAGAAAATTAGAAGCATCTTAATTGATGAGACATTCAATGGAGTATTGAATATGATTAGCCTAAAGAAGAAAAGATTCAGGGGCTGAATGATAATTGTTTTTAAGCATATGATGAATCTGTCAGGTAACATAGAAATTAGGACTTCTGCACTTTGGATGTTACAGGAAGATTAATGTCATTTTATTTAAGAATTTCTGAAACCCAAAGCTTTTTAAATGTGAAATTGACTACCTCAGGAGGCAGTAAGCTCCCTATTATTGAGAATATTTAAGCACAATTTGAGTACTATTTGATAGGGATGTTGCCAAGGGACTTCAACTATAGTAATTGGTGAGTTGACATTCAATATTGCGTTCTATTTTGGGGGGTATTTTGTTCAAGGGAATGATACAAAATAGCTAAACACTTTAGTTGATACTTATGAAGTTTCAAAATAATGGTAGGCTCAACACCGATCTAGGTTCTGATTGTCAGCTTTTTAGTTTTTCACTTAAAAACACAATATTTGCTATTCTCCTTTGTTATCTTGTAAAAAGACAATATTTTGACGCATTAGCTAGAGTGTGTATTTATATTAATAGGTAACATATGTTTTTAGGTAGAATAGTTATGTCCATTTTTTAAAGCATCATCTTACCAACATCAAGGCATTTACAAAACTTATATTCAAAAGATTTATTGGGCAAAGACTCAGAACCAAGATACTTTGACGGTTTCAGGAAGAGCTTTGAGTAGTACTGCTTTTCCAAATATGTTGTTTCTGGAATATTGGTGTTTTAATACTGACTCTGATGGGACAGATTACAATAAAAGTTCCATTGGGGGTTTTTTGAATCTGAAAAAGTTATTTTAAAGATTAAATAAAAGAACAAATTGGAGACGATTGGCAATACTTTAGACAATAGGGCATGTATAGGCCCACTTACATTTTATTAAATTTTTATATTAATTAAATCTATGATACTGATTAAAATAGATCGATTACTGGAAAATAATTGCTAGCCCTAAAATAGACAATGTTGTATAAAGAACTTAAACTATTTTTTAAAGATTTTATTTATGTATTTTTTATAGAGGGGGAAGGGAGGGAGAAAGAGAGGGAAAGAGAGAAAAAGAATCAATTGCCTCTTGAGTGTTCCCTGACTGGGACCAAACCTGCAACCCAGGCATGTGCCCTGACTGGGCATTGAATCAGTGACCTTTTGCTTTGTAGGACAACAGGTAACCAACTGAGCCACACCAGCCAGGGCAGAACTTAATCTATTTTTTAAGGAAGTCTCATAAGTCAGAATGGTGAAAAGGATTTATTCAGTGAATTTTAGTTGCACATAATTAGCAATACAAAAAAGTGAAAAAACAGATTCAGATCTATATTTCATACCATGTTTCAAACTATAGCCTATGTTGACAAGTCAAGTATTATTAATAAAACCATAACAAAACCTAGAGTAACATAGAAGAATATTTTAAATCTAAGGGTTAGGAAGGCCTTTAAATTAAAAAGAGAGGAGAAATAACAGAGGGAAAGAAAAATACTTTGTTATATAGAAATGTAAAACATTAAGAAACAACTTATGCAAAAAAAGAAAAGTTGGTAAAAATAATTGGCAATATATATGACAAAGAAATGTTTAATTTCTTTACTGAACAGAATTCATTCAAATTCTTAAGAAAAATTACTAAAATTAATGAGACAGAGGGCATGATCATACAATTCACAATAGAGAAAAATCAGAAGGCAAACATATGGAAAAATGTTCAGCCTCATTAACAAATGTGATTTAAAATGAGATGTAATTTCACCTTCTAAATTATCAAAAATTTAATTGTTTTAAAGACTAATCAGACTGATGAGAGAACAGAGGAAAGCAATCTAGTAATATGTGTCAAGAGTAAAAATGTCAATATTCTGTGGACCTGTAATTCTATTTCCAGAACATGTCCTGAGGAAATAATGCAAAGCAGAGCAAAAGTGTTACATTTTTGCAGAATATTGAAAGTCATAATTTAAAAAACCTAAGAAATAAGGCAATAGCTAAGTAAATGGTGGCACCTCCACATTAAGGAAGCTTGTGATGCAGTTAAGATTGTGTTTATGAGCAGTTTTAATAATATGAGAAGATGCATATTTTGTGATGCGAGGCAAATGACAACAGTATGTAATTTCTTCCAATATGCTTTTTAAAAAAGACTAGAGGGAAGGTCATCGAAATATTAACAAAAAATTGCCATCAGTGCCAGGGGAATATCATTCTACATGCTTTGTAACATGCTGGGCAAGCCCGGCCAAATTCCTATTTGGCTCTGTTTCTCTCGATGCCATGTGGCTTACCACCCATCTGTCTGTTAACTCATAATTTCCTCAGTCAGATGACCATGAATTTAATTTGATTACCTCTTTCTTTCTATTGGTGTGATCAGTAGGTAACCTTGATTGTGCTTGAGACGTTTTGGCCTCTTAAGCAGTTTTGGGAATCTCTTTAGGTTTTTGAGAAACACATTTTGCAAACATTTAAATGAAGTCCTGCAGATGACTACTGTTATTTTTAAGTTGATTCTATTAGCTTTAGTTTTGCAGAACATCACCCTCCCAACTGACCTACAAATTCTGGGACTGTATCTATTTAGAGTGGGTAGCCTGATTTGTGCTGGCTATACCATCTACTCTCTTTTGTCCCCCTACTCATCCACTGAACCTTGATTTTTCCTTTCGTTGGCTACAGTGTCAAGTTTGGCTATTTGGAGGATTGCAACTGTTCTTTTTTGAGACATTGCCTGTCCTGTCAAGGAGATGCAGTTAGGGATCACGGATGCAATGGTGCTTCTTTGCCGACACTAACAGGAGTGAGGTTAGTTTGTCTTTTCCTTAGTAAACACGTGCTGACTTCCAGCAATCACAGCATGCTTTCCAAGTGCTTATAAAATCTGTTTACCAGGGGCACATGCAATAATACTTTTTCCTTGTTTTTCAAAATCAGGAAACTTGCCCATGTCCAGTTTTAACCTTCACGTCTTGCTCTTCATGATTTCTCAAAGGTTATTGTAATTATACTGGCATTGTATTTTAGCTCACTGAAATGCAATGAATTTGGGTGTAGAGATCTAAATTCCTTTAGCATGATTAGGTGCTTTCTTTCAAAATTACCTTACAGTTCAGTCTTTAATTCCCAGCTAATGATGTTTGTTCTGTCTTTTTCAGATGGAAGACCATTCTTGATGGAAAAGATAAAGCTACACTAGAATGAGGTAATTGTTTTTCTATGTAATCTGTTTAGCTTAAACCATCTTCTCCGATAGATTTAAAATCCATTGTGTTCTTTTTACTCTAAATAGAGTTTGTTGACTTAAATCTGTAAATCTCAGCTACTTAATTCTTCCTGGAGATTTGTGAGAGCCTTTTGCTTTGATCTTATGCAAATTATTTAACCTTGGCTTTCTCATTTACAAAACGGAAATAATAGTATTTTATATTATTAAGTTATGAAAATTGAATGAATCAATATTAATGAAAGGCCTAGAGAGTCAGCACTACCTTCATGTTAAATAACTATATATATATTTTTAAAAACCTTTGCTCCCTACAGAAGTCCTACCCCCATTTTTTATATACCATCTATTTTGTGTGGTCATTGGGATTATCATAGTTTAATAATCAAAATTTATTTTTCTACTAATGCATGTTGTAGAGTACTTTGAAGTGCATGAAATGTATTTGATCATTTGGTGCATTACTTATTAGTAGACTCTTTGGATCTCTTAATCATTTTTATTGTAGCTCACCAAATCTTTAACAGTGTTTACAAATGATAACTTTGGAAGAAAATTGCTAAAAAGGTTTTATTTATTTATTTTTAGAGAGAGGGGAGGTGAGGGAGAAAGGGGGAGAAACATCAATGTGTGGTTGCCTCTCATGTGACTCCTACTGGGGACCTGGCCCGCAACCCAGGCATGTGCCCTGCCTGGGAATCGAACTGTCAAACCTTTGGTTCGCAGGCCAGCACTCATTCACTGAGCCTCACCAGTCAGGGCTGAACAATTTTTTATGACCTTTGTGTGTTCTGATTTTGAATACATTTTTTTCAATTATTTTAAAAAACAAATAACTGACACCATTCCTCCTTCTTACTGAGAATAATAATAGTTTAGTTCAAGGCTTTTATTTTTTTCTTTCTCACTAGTATATGTTCAAATGATGACAAAATGATCTAAACCTCATTCACTGAGATATATGTGATTTATAGCCCTTATCTACAAAGCGATTAGCAGGATTCTGTGCTAGAAAGTTCTGATAGTTGTCTGATTATTTAATATAAGTCAATTTCCTTAGCGTGTATGTGGAGCACATTTCTTGTTTGACTTTGAAAACCTGCATATTGAGGTAGATTTCCTCATCCCAAACTTGCATGGCTTCCATCTAGGTTTTCCAACTCTGATTAAATAACTTTATCCAATAACCAGGATTGGTACCTTTAAAAAATGTATATATTTAACACACATTTATGATGCAATCCCTACATCTCTAATGCATAAAAATATATTTTGTCTCTTTTTCTTTTGGAGGATGTGTAATACTCAACATTGAAGTTTATAAAGTCTGCCCCCCCTCACCTTTTGAGCAGTAATAGAGAAGCTCTGTAAGAAAATGTATAGAATTTTTTGTAATTTAGAAAGTGTATGGTTCCCTGAAATCCTTCTAGCAGGATTTGGCTAAGTGAAAGGTGGAACTTGGGAAATGAATCATTCAGCTCTGTGGAAGTGGGTGAGATATTTCCAACTTCCAGTCCCGATGACAGTGCAGGGCAAAGGGTGCCTGTCTTCTGCTGGCATTTCCAATTCCTCCGAAGGAGCAGCAAAGGGAGGAGCTAACAGCACCTCATACTTAGCACGTCCTGTACACTCCTTCCCTCCGTGGAGCCTTGAACAAAAGTGACCCAGAAGGACATTTCGCGATCTCTCGCTCTCTAGCCTGCTTTGCCAGCATTAGCTTTATTCCCTCAGCCAGCTGGACAGCAGCTGCGTGCTGGGGGAGTTCTGAGTAGGGTTGCAGCTGGATTTTGCTCTCTTTTCATTAACAGGGGAGCCCGCGATTCCTTCCCATTTCACACAGGGACCCAGGCTCCTTTTCCTTCCACCGTCCCATCGCCCTGCCTGACGTGAATTCAGGCAGCCTCTGCGATTCCTGTTGGGGGCCTAGCACGTCTGAGTGTTCCCACCTCTGTGTACTTCTGTGCCTTTCCTGGACCGCAGGAATGCTTATCCTGTTTTTCAAGCACAGTTATGTCTTTTTAGTGCATTAAAAATATTTATTAATGTTATGTGGATTTGGGGGAGAGGAGAGACAGAGTTGCCCAGAAAATTAACGTAACTGTTTTTAAGATTTTGGAGTCTGTCTTCTTTTGTCCATATAGTTGTACACATGCATACACACAACACATACATGTATATATACATATATAGTCATATGATAAATGCAATCATGTTATACATATTGTTAAACAATTTATTACAATAATATCTTAAAAATACATTCATTTTATGCATCTTTTTTCTCTCTTCTTTTCCTTCTTCATTACTTACATAGTATTCCTAGATATTTATAAAACACAATTTGTTTAACCACTGCTTTATTAGTTGACATTTAGGTTGTTTCTAATATTTCACACTTAAAAACTATCCTACAGTGAACATACTATTTTTTATATCTTTATGTTTTTTCTCGAACATATGTAAACACTTCTACAATGTAGATTCATTCCCAGAGTGAAACGTCTGAGGCAAGGGTCATGACTGCTTTAAATTGTCCTCCAAGGAGGCTGCACTAAGTGCGTCTTATTTTCTCAAACTCTAAACCAGTCCTACCTAGACTCTATCACCAATTAACATGTATATGCAGCGACAATGTTTCTACCACACCCTGATGTAAACAAGATGTTTTGCATTGCAATGCAACCGGCTGGGCGCTCTATGGACCTCAGGTACCTCCTCATCACCCCAAGAGTGCAGAGAGAAATATCTCAGCTTCTGCACCCCGTTCCTAGCACAAACCGTGGCTGAGAAGCTCTGGCCCAAGCCACATCATAACATTGACCTTGTAATTCTTGTCCATTAATGAGTAATAACATGTCATTATTATTTCAACTTGAATTTTCCTTATAATTAGTGAGATTTAGAGTCCTTTAATTGTTTTCTGTCATTTGTATTTCTTCCCCCATGAATACCCTTTTTCTTTTGCCTATTTCTTATTGATTTGTAGGAATTCTTTTTCATACTGTGTATATAGTTCTTTAAGATATAGATGAGGATAGATAGGCTGAAGCCTCTTTTTAACTTGCACATAGTATATTTTGCCATAAAGAAATGTTGAATTTCTGAATCATTTGACTTGACCTCAAAGTTTTATGGACTTGTAATTGCCAGATAACCCTAAGGCTTGCCTCAACCTAAAATTACCCAGCCCCACCGCTGAGTAGAGAAGGTAAGGCAAACTCTTGTAGAAAAACCATCATAACTATAGGACCTAGTGTACTAATGTAGGTAGGGTACAGACTTGGCTGTCGTCACCCAGAAACACAAAAATACCGCGACTCAAACAATATTTATCTCTTCTCTAAAAAGGCAGGATAAAGCGTTGCCCCGTGGGGTTACCCAGTGACTTGGTTCCTTCTGTCTTGTTTTCCTGCCATCTTAGAGGGCAGCTTCAGCTACGTAATTGAGCCTGACTTCCCAGCACCACGTTCTCATTCTGACTCACAGGGAAGGCAGAGAAAAGAAGTGGAGGCAAAAAGCTTTCTTTGAAAAATAAAATGTGAAAATTGCACATACCACATATCCTTCTGCTCATATTCTTTGGTTAAAATTTAGTCAGTGGGCCATACCTGTATTCAAGGGATGCTGGGAAATGTATACTTAGCAGGGTAGCTACTGGGCTAAAATTCAGTGGGAGGAGGTTTCTTTTATTAAAATGAAGAAAGGGGAAATATATTCCGAGGAATATCTAGCAAACTCTGCCTCATCTAATTCTTCATTTTGATATCCCCCCAAGTAAGAAAAAAAATATTCTCATGATATAAAATCAAAACATATGTGTGTGCATATATATGTATACATATATTTAAACCTATCTAGATCTAACTGGGTTTCATCATTTTTAACACACACATTTTTACCCTATAGCAGCTCTGAAACTAAAATGTGCCTTAACAGTTTATGGTGTCTCACAGTCTCTGTCAGCCAGGAAACAGTGACAATGTGGCTGCTATTATCTGCACATTCATAAACTTGGCCATTAAAAAGGGGTCAAATATATGGTGACAAAAGGAAACTTTGACCTTGGGTGGTGAACACACAATGCAATACACAAATGATGTGTTACAGAATTTTATACTTGAAACCTGTATAATTTTATTAAGCAATGGCACCCAATAAAATTTAAAAAAGAATAAGCTCATCACAGGAAAAAATATTTAAAGACCATGTGAGGAAATAAAATAGGAATTGGTTTTGCTTTATAATCTTCTTTTGACACTTGGAAAAATTAAGAATAACTCAGCATCACAGATGGCAGAATGGTAGAGATTGCAATACTGTCTTGTGTACTTAATCTGTAAAGTGGGTAGCTCTCACCTTAAGTGTTCTTACAACACTAGCAATTTTTAAAAGAAACATAAATTGCAGAATGAACGTCAGCCTCTGGAAGAAAATTTCAGTGAAAAGAGTGAAATGCTGAAAAGAATTGCTATACTGTGAATACTCTTCATGGTATGGGGAACAGTAATGGATGGAAAAATACAAACTTTGATGAATCTGACTTGAAAATGAATTATTAGGAATTCGAATTCAATGCATAGATTTCTCTAATTTATTGAGGCAGTATGTTCCCCTTTTATATATGCATAAGACTGACATATAATAAAATTTGATTCTAAATAAATCTAGAAGTGTTCTAAGTGATATGAAAACATTGAGATTGTCAAAAATATTATCCAAAACTTGGAAATACGTGAAAGAGTTTACCAGGTGTATCTCAGTACTGTGTGGGGTCTGATTTCCTGTTTATTTGGCTATTTTACAAGTCTGGAGGGACAAATGTTGGCTTGTAGATTTATGTCCAGTAGAAATGCAAATAATTTCTGTCCAGTGGAACAGAAAAGCCCAATGATTATGGCAATAGCCTTGTGTGACATTAACTAGTTCTTTTTTTTTTTTTTAATCTAGCCCAAAGCACTTTTAAATCACCTCTAGATACCTAGCCTTCCAAATTCTCTTTGGATTGTTTATAACATCTTATTGGTTTCTTCAATAACTAGTGAGTTAAATAAAATCTTGATGTGTTTACTTTAAATTTGTGCAAGGGTGTTGTTCTTTGGACTTTTGAAAACTGTGCTTCAACAAGGCATAGGTTACTTGGCATCCTTTCCTTAGTGTTACATAAAATACCGGCATGATTCATGATTGAGAGCATGTTCAATTTGATGAATGACAGTTCCACTGAAGCATCAACTTGTATCTTGTCAGTGAGCCAGTTAAAAGAAATTAGTGAGACCAAATTGTAAGTGTCGGGCATGCCCCTCTCAAAGTATTCTGATGAAGCTTTAATCTGGAAACACAGTAGTCATTTGTCATTATTGTTTTCCTGCCCAGCATCTGGGTCTCGTCTTTGGACTTTCCTGTCTATGATATTTTAGAGAACACTGAGCTGTTTTCCCACTGTAGCAGCTAAACGTGGCAGTTACTCCTTTTGCCAGTCTCATTTGAAGCTGGGCACAGGTATGTGACGTACTGCTTTAGACTTTTAGTTGGAGGCTGGTGTCTCAAGGAAGCAAGATCTGCAGGCATCTTGTCTGGTGGTGGCAGGGGCTGCTGTAACGTAGAATCCTCACGGTGGCCATGGCTGGGGTAGGAGTGTCGAGGGTGACACCCAGGGTAGAATAGCGGTGGCAGCATTAGTTCTGTGGTCTGAT
>PVKM010025198.1:0-20073 GCA_004027735.1 Carollia perspicillata
TTATTAGAAATATCTTATAGAGGTAAACTCACACTCAGTCTGAGCAAGTGAGATTCATCCACTGCAAAAATAAAATCAAGAAACTTTCCAAAACCAAATGTGAGTGGTTGGTTTTATTGCCTATAATTTTGAAGTGTTAGTACTTCTGCTCTCTTTTGCTGATGTGAACATATGTATCTACATTTTTTTCTAACCTGTGGAATCATACTACTTTCATGATTCCTTACCTGCTGTTTCCATGTAATAAATGGTACTTTAAATTATAATTCACTCATTTATTTATAAATAATATGCAAGATACAGAAAACTTTTTGGCATAAACTATAAGTTTGGTAACTTGAAACCCATTTCCAGTGCCTCCCCACTTCCTTTGTTTACTAGGAAATTTAAACTGGATTAAAAGCCTCCATTGAAGTTCAGGGTATTGTGTGACAATTTGTGAATAATATATTCTGACAAATAATATGTAAGTGGAAATCTGCCAAAATGTTTGGGGAAACATTCATTTTTAAGAACAGAAAAGGAGGGTAGGATATAAACAAAGCTTGTGAAGCTGCCCCCCTGCCATCTTCTTTCTTTCTGACATGTGACCATGCTCAGAAATGGAGCAGGCATCCTACAGCTCAATCGCTTAAAAATAATGGAGCAAAACTATGAAAAGGACTACAGTTTTGATGTCATCACTGAGCAGTGAAATCAATGCTTCAGCCATTTATTTCTCTTTCAACAGATATTTATTAGGCATTTACATGTTACAATCATACTCTTTTAGGTTTTAGAGATATAGCAGCAAAGACAATGAATAAAAGTTTCTGCTCTTATGAATCTTTAATGTGAGAAGAGAGATGGAAAACAAATTCCTAGGGGGGTGTGTGTCCGTCTGGTATATCAAAAAGATAAATTCGAAGGAGAAAAATAAAGCAGAGAAAAGAGAGGGCTAGGAAGTGCCAGGGTGTGGATATTTCACCGCTGAGAGACCCATAGGAGCATTGGAATGTAGAACAGGAGAGACAATTCAAGTTCTCGACTTTATGTTATGCATTATAAATTAAGACTGTGAAGGCGGATGTATGTTGGTGAGTATTGGGGTGAGAAGGACTTGCTATGAGCAAGCAGAATTTCAGGGACCCTATTCCTCCCTGATGATGGTGATGAAGAGACTGGGGAAGATGTGGCCTTATTCAGAGCCATAGACCTGGAGAGCTGGTACGTCTTCTGACTCCAGTAAATGTTAAGAAAGTTCACTTACTGCTGTATCACTTGCTATTATGAAAGATTGGCCAGTATTTGTACAAGGCACAGCACATTGGATGTTCTGTTACCTGCACCTAGAAATATCCCTAACTGAAAGAGATATAGCAGGAAGAGTGAATGGATATTTACTGAGCATGTACCAAGTGTCAAACACAAGGCTCGCCCATATACATGTCACTACTTTTGATTTTCACAATAACCCTATGGGATATGTACTTTTACTACTATCTTATAGCTGAGAAAAGTTAAAAATTCACTCCTGTTTACAAGTCAGTAAGTGGTTAGGCTGAATTCACATGTAGATATTTATATCTAAAAAGCATCCCTGCCCACTTTTCTTATTTATTTAGAATAATAACAATAATGATGATAATAATAATGTATTTTTTATGTGTCAAGTGTTTTGCTAGACAATGAGTTGAGGAGTAGTATGAGGAATAAAATGAAATTTTAATTCTCAAGGAAATCTCTTAGTGGTGATGAGAACAGATATCAGCATCATTTAAAAAAATTCAGTTTAGTTAATTCAAACATTTATGGAGCACCTGTTGTGTTCCAGAACCTGTATAAGGCCCCAAACTGATTCATGGAAGACTGTATCCCAGTCCATGACAGTTTCATTCATCCATTGTGAAAGTTAAGCTCTCAAAAAAGGTTTCAGGTATGTTTTGAAGAGGTAGGTGTAAAGCATGAAAGGACCATGGAGGAGGGGTTGGGTGGTGGAGAGTGAAAAGGCAGAGGAGGTACTGGTATTCCTGGCAGAGAAAAGTCATGTGAATAGATATTGAAGAATGAAAGGCCATGGAAGTTTAAAGCCAGATGCTTCAAGGTGAAAGGTGAGAAATAAATTGGAAAGGCAGCTGGGCCCCAATAGCAAAGGTCATATGGATCACTTTAGATGGTTTGGGTTTCCTCCTGTAGGCAGAAGTTTTGAACCGGTGAGTTACTGTGGTTTTACAAAGGTGGCTGGAGTAGATGCAGAAGGGAGGCACATGTGACCCTGTTTACCTGCTTGCACCTTGAAACCCCTCTTTTTTATGTAATTGAAAACATTGTCTTCAGATAGCCAATCATTTTGTTTATTATTCTACTCAGAGACGGAAGTTTCTCTCTCATGGGATGAGATAAGTTCTGTCCACGATTAAACATTGACAAAATGGCATCACACACTTCAAATTTCAATCTTATATGACCTCTGAAACCATTTAATGTCATTCCCTTTGTTCCAGAAAAAAAGACTCAGTTAGTTATTTCCAGATGAATAAAGGGCCAATCAGAATGTTTAGGGAGCAAAAGGCCAGACTCACCATTCCTTCGGTACAAATGCTTCTCGCTCAGTTTGGGCCGTTCCTATATTACAGTCTAGTGATTTTTCTCTGAAATGTAAGAGTATAATGAGCACATGATATGTTTGGCTACAGCAGTAATATGCAGTATGTTCAGTGTATTATTGTCTTCTGTTATTAAAAAAAAATAAAATAAAAACAAAAGCACACTTAGGCACCTGAAAATATCCAGGCTTCCGACATCAGTTTCTTCCTCACCAGGTGATTTTTCCAGGCCCTGGCTCGGCTGGTATTTGCCACCATCCTGTGCCTCCTTTTATGAGCCTCAGGATTGCTTTATCGTTGCCGCACTTGGCAAAATACTTCTCTTTTACAAGTAATCTAGATCTGTCAAGCTGTCTAGGTCTACTACATCAGTCACCACTTGGTAGTTTATCTGGTGACAGTGACTGCCAATAAAATAATGCCATAAAATATTCCAGTGTGAGGAGGCTAATTCAGTGTAGGTTAATAAAGCTGCCGTGATTCATCTTGCCACATAGCATGCTTTTTATGCAGGGCCCCTTTTAGGTGGATGTGCAAAATCACGCCGAGGTTAGCTGCAATTTATGCTGTACGTAAGGGTTTACTTAATTTATATATTTACTTTTTTCCAGACCTACATTTGAAATGAGTATATAGGTTTCTCCCCGTGATGATGGAATATATCCAGGGGTGAATTCTGAACAGGCTGGTGAACTCGGGTAATAAAACCTAGGCAAAGAGGCAAAAATGACAGCCCCGGGGGCTGCTTTATTATGCCTTCTCTCTGAATCTATGCAAAGCAGAAAGGGTACCCAAGCCCTTGTAGAGAGTAGTTAAGCAGGCTTTTTGAGAGCTCTACTCATGAGTATTTTAATGACCTCTGTTCAAGCCAAGAGCAATAAATGTCTCAGAAAGAGGCTGCTAATTGAAAAGACCAGCGATTTCAGAGGGATTAATATCACTGTCAGATCCGGCTTGCTTTCTCTCCCTTTTAATTTAGCCTTCTGTTTTAATTTGCAAACAGCTATGCAGATTGGAGTTTAGAAGACGGGAGCAGGAGTGGCAAATAAAATACCTCCGGGGCACGGGGGACCAGAGTTACAATGCTAGTCGGAGCTCTGCCATCATCTCTGAACTGGGGATTCTAGTGTCTTTTATAACACTTAAAATGTTACTGGGAAGATTCTTTGTCTAATCAATGATAAATTGCTCCATAAAGTATGCATAAAATTAAAATACAGTGACTAAGTAGAGATAAAAGAAATAGATGTAATAGAGAATATTCTTAATAAAATTTTTACAATGTAGTATATTTAGTTTCACGAGCCTGAACGACAAAGATGTTTGGATCACTTTTGTTATTTTAGTTAATTACATGAGCTCTCACAGGCTCCATTAACAAATAATCATATGCTTAAGACCTTCCTACCTCTTTCACTTCTTAAATTTATTTAAGAATGTTATTTAAACCCTAGTTTTTAATTCAGCCTAGGTGCAAGGGCTAGAGAATTGGAGAGTTGAACAGATCTGCCCCACTGTGGGTTCTGCTGTTGTAACAACATCGGGTCATTGCTGACAATGCACCTTGCACAGACCAGCAAATGGCCAGCACTGCAGCAACGCCTTACTCATGCAGATCCTTATATGAGCTGCAGCCGTGTCTATACTAGGCCTACCAAGTACAGATCTACACTCATAGGCAAAGCCAGTGTTTGCATGTGTACCATCAAAAGAACTCTGCGCAAATGAACTTTCACCTGCTGCTTGCACACTGCCCAAGGTACTCAGTGCTAGGCCTGAGGCCAGAGCATCGCATCTAATGCTGATATCCCCTTTAGCTGCATGGGCCCCTTTCATGGTGAGGACCACTGAAGAGGCTCTAATGCCATTGATTCTGTGGATGGATTTATGACTCCCTTCCCTACCAAAAGGCTTCTCAGCCCCTCATGCAAATGTGGCACTTATTCTCCAGCATTTTCTTGGGCTGTCAAATTTGTAGGTTGGAGGATCAGCTTGTGCCAGGTGCAATGGTCCTGTTCTTCTTTCCCTTCGTGGAGGCGAGTGTGTATTCTCTTTACATTTACCTAGTCAGATACTGCTAGTCAACTGTTCCTGGGTAAATCATAGGTGTATACCAGGAAGACTTCTTATGACTCACGAAACACCTGTTATAAAGTAATTTTTTTTTTTGCTGTTTTTATTCTATTACAGTTTTCAAATTACTTATGAGCATACCATATCTACTTTAAGGTCTGGTTCCAAAATCACCTTTCTCTTTAGATTATTTTTAGGAAAAGTAGGTTTCTCTTTTACTATTTACCCTAAACTCAATGCTGGGGCATACTGTGTTAGTACACCTACAAAAATTGAAGGAAGAAAGTTATATATTAATGAACGTACACATGTGGTGTTAAATGTTGTGTATCAGTTATGCTTCCTGAGTTAGAAGTATGCAGTCTGTACATGAGGAATTCTTCACCCCTTATTCTCTCCCTCCATCAGGGGGTTAGATTTCAAGCCCTGCTGCATCATGAGCATGTTGCCTTGAGGAAAATATTTTACTAAATAGAGCTATTGCTCTATCTATCTTTAGTCATTAAATATACTTTTCATTGTTGCTGCTTCAAATATTTCTTAAATCTCTCTTTTTTTTCTCCATCCTCTGTACCAGTCCAAAGGTTTAGGTCTTTATCATCTCTTATCTGAATTATCATTGTGCTTTACTAAGTGTATTCCGTCTTGCCAGTCTTGGTCCTCTCAAGCCCATCCTCCATCCTGCAGTGAACCATCAATTCCACGTTCTAACCTCACTATGTCCTGTTTTTCCTTTCAGTGGATCCCTGACATCCTCAGACAAAACCAAGTTCTCAACATCACTAGTTCCACTTACCAGACCAGCCTATTCTCCTACTTTGCTTTCTTAACTTTTTAAAGTTTCCTCTTGATTTTAAAAATTTCTCCCAGATACTATGTCCTTTCTTATCTTCATTTTTTTTTGGCTGATTTGTATTTTTTCATAGAATTCTCCTTTTCTTTTCCTTTGCTTAACTCCTACTTGCTCTATAAGATTCAGCCCCATTAACTGCCCCTTTTCATTTCCACAATATCATTGGCCTATCTTCTTTTTCTGCATTATTTTATTTTATCACTATGTATGTTTCTCTGGCAATAGAGAATGAATAACTCCAGGGTACAGATTCTCTTTCCAAACTTTTCTTTTCAGGTGTTAGCACATAGTAGAAGCTCAGTAATTACTTGTTGAGGGAATGAATCTGCAATAGGAAAGTCATAACATCTATCTCAAAGGTTTATTGTGAAACTTAAATGAAATAATGTATGCTGAAGTGACTAGATTCACCTTTATCACACGGCAGGCAGTCAGCACGCATTTTATTTCCTTCCACTTAAATTGAGTTCCCAAGGCACATGAACTCCATGAATGAGAGTTTACAGGTGAAAACATGCTTTCTGTCCCTATTTCTTCTAAACACTGCTAGGCATTTTGACTAATGCCTCAAACTTCCAGACTTTCCTACTAAAAGATTTTTAAAAACATTGTCCATAATGATATAGCATGATGGCCATCATATGAAAAGACAATGAACCCTATACTGATGGCCTTTGGATCCTATCTCTCTCTTGTCATCGATCTTACCATCAGTTCTATGACCTACACCCCAGACTGACTATGTTCTGACGTGAAACAGCATGGCTCAGGCTCACTGCATGGCTCTGTGAGGTAATCTGTGGAGCCCCAGGTGGGATGAGTCCATGTAGCTCAAATTAGCCAGTGGGGAAACATTGGGAACCTGGGATAGTCAAAGTGCCTGTTCATCTGAGTTATGTTTATAGCATTCCCCTCTCTTATTTCAATTTCTCTTCCTTCCAAGACACAGAAGTGAATGATACCCTTCTGTTTCAGAGTGTGAATTCTACCAGTAACTAGCTCTATAACTTTGGTAAGGCCTTTAACTTCTATAACTTCAATTTCTCATCTACAATACATAAATGGGGTAATTATGCCCATCTTATATATTGTACAGTTATTGTAAAATTATGTATATTAAAGCCCTGTTTAAACTACAAGGTACAATGACCAGGTAAGAGGCTATTATTTAGTTGTTCCTTTTAAGAAAACTCCTTCTCTTGCAGTATTTTAATGACTTGTAGAATATGGATTAGACCTTGGACTGCCTTCCATGAATTCTGTAAGCTGGCATAAAGAAAATGATAACAAATGGTAAAAAATTACAAAAATATTGCCTCAGGAAGTAAATTGGGCCCCCCAAGGTGTCTTTTGTGTAGCTAATTTTTGTCTTTTATCTAAATGTCTCACGGCATTTGACTATAGATTATGTATGACACATACCAAAAATCATTCTGTCCCCATCACTCTAATATCGCCGCCTTTCTAGAGAAACAGCGCTTTAGAACCCCAGGCCACATCAATCAGCAGAGCAGATGAAGGATATCCTCACCTCCTTGAGAGTGACTGCAGCAGGCAGCCAGTAACCAGCTAACACCAGAGCCAATTCTTTCAGCAAGAATTATGTGCCAGGTGGCACAAACGCTTACAGAACCATGTGTCTCAGGTTGCTAAAACAGTTTAGCTGTATGTTTCTTTCATAAAATAAAAAGATTGGGGATGGCATGGGGAGCACAGCCAAGAGGAAGGGCTGAAGGACAGCTAGGACCTATAGAAGCAAGATGGCTTTAATGTATGTGGCGTTATGAGCCACTGAACCTAATGCCAGTGTGTGCCCAAGGTGACAGCTCATATGTTCCTAGCATCGTGGTTGCACTGATTGTACGGGCTACAATGGTCAGGGTTGAAAGCCCTCATATATCTCACTTATTTCTGAAATCCTTTCCATTTAAATATGATCTCAGCTTCCTGCTGTTTCTTCAAGATAACAGTATCCCAAGAAAAACACTTTTATTTTTGTTTTTCTAGGTAAGGAAAAGCAGGAAGTGAGGGAAAAGAATGGTATTTCCCACTGGTCCAGAGGAAGAGATAGTTTAGCGCAGTGAGTCTCAAACATTGAGTGTGTACCAGAGTAACCTAAAATATAGATGGCTGGGTTGATTGGGCCCACCTCCAGAGTTTCTGCTTTGGAGCCTCAGAATATGCATTTTAAATAAGCTTCCAGGCGAGGCTGATGCTCCTGGTCCTAATGCCAACTTTCAGAACCACTGGGCAAACCACAGGCTTTTTCTTCAGGGGAAAGATCAATATCTATCCAAGGTCAGATCATGGCTTTCTCAGTAATTATTTCAATTAGATAGAGAGAACTTTGGAGAAGCGAATAGTAATCCTTTAGTTAATCAGAGTCTAAATATAGAAAAATCTTATGAAACCAGGAAGCAACTGATAGGTTGTAGCAGTGAAGAGAGTTCTTCAATTCATGCTTCAAAAGGCTGTTTGCTCTATCCTTATCTGTGTTTATCTCCAAGCTGGAATGTTCTTGTTGGAACCTTCAATCAAGGACCCCACAGGGATTTTTAATGTTGAAACTGCTAATGCTCAGTCTATGACGTAATGGATATTATTCTTTCCCCTGGGCGAAGCAGTGCAGTCACAAAGCCTACTATTAGAAAAAACAAAAACCCACTTCTACTGTGGTCTTTCCCATGATTATAGACATTGAAAGATGGAAAGCAACTGAAGCATCAATAATAACAATAATTAGCTCAAAGAGTTTCAAACATTTTGAGAGAGAGGCTTTATTCAGATAAAAAACTTTTTCAAAACCTCAATATTAAAAACAGGTAAATATAAACCTACTCTGGCAAAGCACCTATGGAGAACCCCAAATCCTCCCAACATATTTCTATATTCATGATGCTAGACCACATCCACAGTTTTCAGAAGAGACACCTAACCCTCAGAGTGACTAAGGACTTGCCATGGTTCTGAAGGCAGTGGCAAGCCTGCCACCCAAGTCTCAGGCCTTGAAGCCAAGATCAAGGGCTCTTTGAACAATGTCTCAGGTCTTTGCTCGGAATAAGCAGGAGATTAGTAACTCGTAATTACTTCCTGAGTGCAACATCATTCTTCTACACACTTGCCTATAAAGAAGTCCGGCCCAAGGGAGAAATGCAGGAGCAAGGAGACCAGGAAAGTCCACAAGAACATTCTTTCAACAGCATGCAATATGTGAAAAATACATTCCTACACAATTTGAAGCTATTAGTTGACATCTATGTTTCCAATTAGGGGGGAAGATGAAAGTGAATAGAATGTTTAAATCTTCTAAGAAGCCAAGTATCTAATTTTAGTAAGAAAAAATTAAAACATACCCCTTAGAGTAAAATAAAAAGAAATGGAAGAGGGCAGGTATGCATACTCTCTTGATTGAAATTCAGAACACCGGTCTTATGAATTAGCTAAGATAGTTTTGATAAATCCATGAAAAGACAAAATATACTACCTTATTACAGGAGAAGAAATTGTGTTTCGCTCAGGACACAACTTTGAAAACATTAGAAACAGAAACAGTAAATAAATGTTAACATAAACATGCATGTGGGGAAGGAAATCATTTGCTCTGAGTGTTAGAGTGCCAAGGAGATATCTGATTTACGCAGATTATCATTGCCACCAGAGACACTTGGAAATCACCGCCATAACTCATATTTACTAAGTAAGGCAGGAAGTGAAGAGGTTACAAATACAATGATGAAAATTCACCAAACCCTTAGGGGTTTGTTATCTTGAGTGTGGCTTTTGAATACATCTATACATTTGAAAGATATTAACCTATTTTCCAGATGAAAGATTTTTCATGTTTGTTTTTATTATCACCATTGACTATTAGTTTAATAGAATTTCTGTTTATGATCTTCAAAAGACTCTTGCATCTTTATAAATGACTTCTCTCTTAACCCATTCCAAATAACACTTCCTTAGCAGCCAGTCACTTTTAAACAGCTTTGGGAGTTATGGGTAGTTTGAAGATATTTCTTAACAGTGACTTTGTTTAAATTTGTTTTGCCAAAATGACCTTTCTTTCTGCAGAAAAACTTCTAACCCCTGTGTGTCTGAAGGCTTTGAGAGTGACTCGTCTAAAACCACTTCTCAAACAATTCATGCTTTTCTACATTTGAGTATTTTGCATTATGTATCTGGAGTTTCCAGACCCTCCTTTTTTGCGGGCAAAGTTCTGACCAACTTTGAAAATGCAACTAGGCCATTTCCCCCTCTGTGAGACTTTCTGTAGGGAATGTGCTCGTTTTCAGGGATTGCTGTGATGCCTACACTTTAAATCAGTACCTAACCTACAAATGCTAGGATGCAAGTTTTCTGGAAAGCTGAAGTTGGGGCACAATCTGTTGGCATCCCAAACTTAGAGATGGCATAAAGCCAGGGCAGTGATGGCCATATTTATTCAAGTGCAAATGCATCAGAAAAAGTGGCCCACAGGGAAAGAGGAGCAAAATGCAGAAACACTAGGTGAAACCAAGAGAGAAGAGCCAGTGAGATAGATTTGCATCTTCAGTTCTTGGTCATCTTTCAGAACACAATCCAATGATTTTGGAGTTCCTGCACTTCGGTTCTCGGTTTCATAAAACGTGCTTCTATCCATCCAATAAAATCTCTGTTTTGCTTAAGCCAGTTTCTCTGATTTTAGTCTTGAAAGCAAGTAGTGTTTCATCATCTATTATATATACAGCTGAGTAGAGGAAGTGCTTCTGCAACTCTATCTTAATAATGCATGCTTTTTTCTATGACCATATTATGCTATAATTCTTTACTAGTCTTTTCTCCTGTTAATCAATAACACCCTAAACAATCAGAGATCACAACTCATTCCTCTTATATTGTCAGCATCTGTTAGAGCTCCTGACCTTTAGTAGGTATTCAATCAATATGTGTTGAATGAATGAATAAATGCGCTATTCGATTTATAACAAATTTTATTTTTGAAGAATAATAATAGAGGACTATAATTAATCATAACTCTATTAACTCAGAAAAGTGGCAGAAAGCTTTTGAAAGTACTTTCTCTTCTCCCTGTGTTTTCTCTAGTTTTTAATGCTTATGTGGTTGCTCAATGGCATTCCTATTGCTCCTCTATTGTTTTTTTAGCTCCTGTGCTTGAACCTTAGACTGTCACTGTTATCTCCTGAACTCCCTGATATCAACCCACTTACCTACGCAACCTGCATTTTCAAGCATAATGCAGAAATATTTATGATAAAGAGCCTGGGGTAACAAAGGAGGTAATAGATTAGTATGGAAGTCTGCATCTGCATCTCTTTTTAAAATATAGTCCATAAAAAGAGATTAGAAGTTTTTTCTGAAGGATGCCATATTTATGTGAGCTTTCCTCTCTTAGGTGGGTTTGGACTGGGACATTTCCTGGGTTTTAAGGCAGTGGACAGGCTGTAGGCCAATAAAAATCTCTTTTTTTTTTCCCAATAAAAACCCTGATGCTCGTATCTTCTTGCTCCTTTCTTGTTCCTCTTGTTTCTTCTTTAATTATTATTGTAGTATATGTAATATGTATATATAAATTTGTGCACATTCTAAGCATAGAGCTCAGTGACTTTTTAGGGACTGAACACAACTTGTATGACCAGCATCCAAGAAGCCCTCTTTGCACCCTTCTTGTCGCCATTACCCCACCCTCAAGGGTAACCTTCATTCGTCTAACAGCATAGCTTAACTTTGCTTAATTTGTTACTATGTATAGGTAGAATCACTCAGTATATATATACTCTTCACATCTACCTTCTTTTGTTCAATATTATGAGGTCCATCCACAGTGTTATGTAATTGTTTGTGCTCATTGTTATATATTACTCGTTGTTTGGACACAGCATAACTCATTCATTCTACTATTGAGGGACATCATGGGGCTGTTATGAAAAATACTTAACAACTTTAGTACATGTTTTTTGATGCCTGATTTTTTTATTCTGAAATTCCCTGAAAGGTCCAAATACTTTAAGTCACCACAATAACAACTGTAAGGAAGACATACAATGGATAGTTTTCCAGAATTTTCTGAGTGAAATTCTTTGCTTAAGAAAATCCTTTATCTAATCTCTGTCTCAGTGAGGGAAAAATTATGTTCTGACTTCAAATTCTAATAGGTCACTGGTGACTGGAATATCACCCTTGCAATTGATGTCGAAACTGATAAGAGACAAAGGAAGTGCTTCTTGAAAAGGCAAATTATCTGTGGTTGTTGAGAAAGCAGAATGTGAAGGCTTAGGAGAAATGGAGCTTTAGATAAGGGGATGATCTGTGACAGTTCTCTGCTCCGGAGATGAGGCTGAGCTCTGCCTCCCTGTGTCATCATTTCTCCTCAACTCCAGCCCTTGTGCATCACAGGCGCATGCTTGGGCTTCTGCAAAAACTCAGCGGAAACAAAGAAGAAGAATCTTTTGATGGTATGACATTTTGCTTATTATGAATCCCTTACTCAACCCCTAACTGGGTAGGATGTTAAACTCTTTAACTTATAGGAAGGCGTGAATTTTTTAAAAAGCACGAATATAACATTTGAAGGTAAACTCCTGCAGAATCATTCAAAATGAGGTATTTATAGGAGGTGTTGCTAGGGCTAAGTCCGTCTATGCAATCCTTTAGGCGATGTATTTAAGATGTAGATTTGGGGCTTAATTCCCTGTGATGGAAGTTATGTCTTTTTGGACCCCCGCACTTCTAGAACTGTCCTCTACCTGACACTAGTTCCTCTACCTCACCCAGTTTGGACATCTCCAATGACATTGTCAGCTGGAAATATGGTGTGAGCCATATATTTAATTTTACATTTTCTGGTAACCACATTAAATAAAAAGAAACAAGTAAAATTAATTTTAATAATACATTTTATATAACCCAGTATCCAAAATATTGTCACATTAATATAAAATCAATGTAATATTACTGATGAAATAATTTATGTTCTTTTATTTGTAATAAATGTTTGAAATCGGAACTGTATTTTATACTTAATGAATATCTCAATTCAGACTAATTATGTTTCAAGTGCTGAATAGCCACACATACCTAGTGGCTATTATATTGGCCAACATAGCTAGTAATCTAGTAAATAGTCTGTATCATTAGATCAAAATTATCAAATAGGTTGATTGCTGAATAAATAAGTAAATCATTGAAAGTACCTTCTCTCAGGTTCTGCTTTCATTTTTATCTTCTCTATATCCCTATTCCTGATGGTTAGGGGTGGGATGTGTGTTATAGGTATGTGGAGGAAAGGATAATGACAAGAGGAGAAATGTAACCAAATTTCCATTTTTTTAAATATTTCCTATCTGTTGACATTTTTTGTTGTTGTTTCTTGAGTTTTTCCCTAACAAATAAAGAGAGATAGAAAGATGGAAGAAAAGAAGAAAAAAAGGAAGGAAATTTCATTAGAATTGAAGGAGGACTCTATTTAGTTCAATTTAATTAGAGTGGCCTCATAATTACCTGGGGAATATTAGGAATTACAGTATTCTGAGCCCTGACCCAGAAAAAAAATTGAATGTAGTAGGGTTGGGTTGAGCCTTTTAACCAACAACCTGGGCTGTTCCGATGTAGACTGCACAGGCCACAATTTTAGAAACATTAGGTTAGAGATAGGGCCTATGACTAGTCCATGAAAAATTATAAACCTTCATTTATGTTGGGTTATTCCATGGTGAAGACAGGTGGCAGTTATTTTTGAGTGAACCATTGAGCCACAATTAGAGGGAGACCAACTGGACATGGTATCACTTGGGCAAACAAACCTTGAAGAATCAGATTATGCTTGTGACTGTCTTGTAAATGCCACCAGGAAACAAAGCTTTTCAGTGGGATGTATGTTTGGTGAAGAAATGCTCTTAGAGCAAAAGCATTAATCCCATGGTCTGACAGAAGTATCAGGTACCATCAACAGGCATCATCTTTCATCTTTAGAAATTACTGCAAGACATTGCAGTGTACTTTGGTTCTGGCAGTCTCCATCCGAGGTATCAAAGGAAGAAAGCTTTTCACCTCCAAAAACCTACTGAGAAGCATGGACTTTTGGATGTCCGCCAGCCAACATTGGTTCCACACCGCCATACACTTCATCAATGCTCAAGCCACTGAACTAACTCTGTATCCTGTGATGGAGGCAGCCATTGTGGAGCTGAGGAGGTAGTGAGGACAGGGGGTTGCTCAGGAAGGCTTCCTGCAGTGGGCCCCACTGGAGCTGAGCCCTCGTGGAAGGTGGCAGAATGTCTTCAGGGGGAGACTGGAGGGACATTTCCTCAGAGGTTGGCAGTGGGAAAATGTGTGATTATTCTGGGAAAAGTGGTCAGGATGTCAGAGGAACAATTTGAGAGTTAAATGTTATTTCACCATGGGGAGAGTCATTGTTTTCTCTCCTGAGTCCATAAAAGTGTTACATATATGGGGAGACAGTTTATCCCAGTTTGTCCCAGACAGACCTACTTTTGTGTTTCTTGCCCTGGTGAAATTATTAATAGTGCTCCTCTCACTGTCCTCTATTATAATGTAAGGATTTTCTCTCTTGGAATGACTCAGGAAGATAGAAAGAAGAAGGGTTGGTAGCTTAGCCAGGGAGACCTAAAATACACATAACACTCATATTACAAGTATATTGGCCCTATCATCATCTAGAAAGAGGAGTGATCCTTTATAAACACTTTCTGTAGAACAAGCTGTTTAAGTTCTGTGAATCAATTCTCTCATTCTTAGACCTGGGTTAGTGATACTATTACAAGCCCACAATCTCTTACCCCAAAACTTTAAAGAAAGGCAGATTTTGAAATTTAGCACTTTTCAGATTTTAAAAAGATTATTTTTATACCCTCTCTCCCCAGGATATATAGCACCCTGTAATCATCACAGTTCTATTTCTGCAGCAAACGTATGAATATTCACACAAAGTGGGATAAATAAGAAAGCAAGTCTTTTATAGCTTTCCATCAGCTCTGGTCATGCTTTGCCACAAATAGGTTTGAAAGAAACTTGTAGGGACACAAAGTTATTTCATTTTGTGACGTGGATACCAGCCTGCAGTGTCTGTGGCATTAAGGATGAGATAGGAGACAAATCCACATGGACTGCTGAGTCCTGTGGAGGAAAAGGGATGGCACAGCTTCTCTCTCAAGGGGAGAGCACCCTGACCCTTGCCTTGACAAGCTTCTATTGGATTCAATTTGCATAGGAATACAGGGTGTATACGTAAAGCTCATCAATCATTGTCAGGCAGAACTGATTAAACGATAGATAACATTCAAAGAACTCTGAGTGCCTATTTTGATTAGGGTCAGATAGCTAAAGGGCCATAAAACTTTGAGGAACAAACTCACTTCCTGCTTGGACCCTTATCATTTAAATTGAGGGTATTAGCAAAGCAGATTTCATAGGATTTTATGCATTCTTTCTTAGGCCTGATCACCTTAGGGAACCCCCGCTTTCCAGCATAGGGTGGCACCCATCTCCAGCATGGTTTCAGGCTTAGGTCATTGTTTAGACTTAAGTTAGGCAGGGGAAGTAAGGCAGCCAAGAGATTAGGAGACATCTTGCAGATGGAATGAGGACTCAGGCTATGTCAAAGCCGAAGGGCAAGGGTCCATCACCCCCTTTTTCTGTAGCCCCCCAAGTCCTTCCCTGGGCCCCCCGTGATCGTGCCTGTCTTAGATTGTCCCTCCCTTGAGGAATCTTACCCATCATTGGCTAACCAATCAAGCATTGGGGGCCAGGCAGGGTGAAGTAAAAGGAGCAGAGGTGGCACCCCTGCCAGGGAGATAAGCTTTGTCTCCTTAGTGGCTTATGGTCCCAAGGTCGCTCACTCAGCCTTAGCCATGTGGGGGTTACAGCTCCTGAAACCAGGCAGGGCAGTTCCCAACAGTTTTGTTTTTAGAGTTCACTGGATATCAAAATTGCTGATAAGGGACTGGTTTTGGAATTGTGTTTCGCTCACAGTGATAAATATATTAAATTAGATTTTCCATGTACTGTGCTCAGCAGAAGGACTGATGCATGTGAGTTACTAATGACCAATAGTATTATTGCCTGGAGGGACCAGAGAAAAAGTTGTGCAAGCTGACCTGCAGCTGTTCCCCGGTGTTGAATATCGTGCTCTGTCTGTGTGCAGAAGCACACTTTTCCTTGGATGATCCCAGTCTCAGGGCTCCATCCTCCATCAATTAGAACAAACACTGACCTTTGGTTGGCTTTGTAAGTCCAGACTCCCTAGTGCGATAAAGTGAAAATAAATAAGGCCCTATGCAAATTCGATTAAAATCCAATCAAGGAAAATAAACTGCAGACATCTGCTCACATCGTTTGACTATTTTCTATTGGTTTTAAAATAAAAACAAGAACAAAACAAAATAAAAATTTAAAAACACAACTGCCTGTTTTTCTTGAGTGCCTGCCAGGCTGACATTTGAGCCTATAATCCAGTAAACAACTATTCGAACAAGAGCAAAGGAAAGGTAAACAGTAAGGTGAAGGGCACACAGGCCGTATATAATCATCTAACTCTTATTTCTCATTCAGAGATGTACTGTTTGGGGAGCTCACTTTTTCTGTACCTACCAGTAAAACAGTGTTTTGAATCTCTTTGGAAATGGTGGTCCAGGTTTGTATACAAATTCAGCAGTTATGATTGATAAAAAAAAGTCATTTAGAATGGAGAGAGAGTCATTTTAAATGGAGAGAGAGAGGGAGAGGCAGAGACAGAAAGAGAAAACAGCTTGACTCAGCCTACCTGAGGGAAGTAAACATCTAATCAGCTAATCTGTGGTGGCTTCCCCTTCTGAGAGAGGTTTTTATTCTATTTCTTCTGAGTTCAGCTTGATATGGCCTGTGTGTGATTTCTCCAGACAGTGAACAATTTCACATGTCCAGTGATGTGTGAAAACCACAACCAGCCAGTTTTGGGACATCAGAGTGGGAACCGGGCCCAGCAGAACTCTGCAGAAACAACCTGCCTTGGTCAGTTCAGGCTGCTATAACAGAATACCAGAGAGTGTGTGGCTTAAACAAAAAATATTTATTTTTCACTGTTCTGAAGGCTGAAATCCAAGATCAAGGTGTCAGCATGGCTAGGTTCTTGGTGAGGGTCCTCTTTCTGATTTATAAATGACTTTCTTCTCATTATATCCTCACATGTCAGAGAGCACACAGAGAGGACCGGCTCTCTTCTTCTTACAAGGACTCTATCATGGGGGCTCCACCTTTTTTGCATAAGTACCTCCCAAGGCCTCACCTGCAACTATCACCAGTGGGACTTCAAAATATGACTTTTGTGGGGACTGAAACCTGTAATTCATAACATGTCCCAGTAACCTTGGACACAGGGAGCTTAGACAGAATGCTGGTTCAGCCAGACAGGCAACTCCAAGCAGACTGTCCAGTCCAAGTTGGTCACTTCTGAGAGGCTGAACACTCTAGCCACACTATGATCCAGCTATACTGCTGTCCCAGTGAAATTCTCCATTCTGGACTGAATATCTGCTCAGGATGTACTGACCACTTAGGTCATACTGAATGGACCAAATATATTGACTGGTCTGTAGCTGTCACAACTTTCCTAATCCCAATGTTTCAAAACTAGTGAGTGACAGCTGAGACACACTCATCTCTGCAAACCGTATTTAACAAGACAGAAATTCTGTTTCAGCCATATGGACAGTGGAAACACACAGATACTCCCAGGATGTTGGAATCATCCCATTACCACCCAAGGTAAACTTGCCCTAGGAATTCATCACTTGGAACTACAGACTTGTGCTCAATATCTTACTGCAGGACCCCAGGAGACCTTTGCTAGTCCAGCCCAAAGGGGCAGGAATTGAGCTTAGATCATTAGGAATTCTCAGAGGCTATGGTCTTTCTTTTATTTACAATCTCCAATGTAGGAGACCATTCTGCATGGCGTGGGCCCAGCTCCCACTCGGAGATAACCAGGACCCACGCCCACAGATAGGTTCTCCCATGGGGAATCAGGCCTGCTATATGCCTAGGCCACTTTGAGTCTTGCTGTTTGCTAAAAACTCCCTCACCCAGATTTGCAGTAAACATTTACTGCAAAATAACTTCCTAAAAGCCATGCTAAACCTTCCAAGGATTAATGTAACTGTCCAACCACTTTTGCCCTTTTCATTTGCAAATATCCCTCTTCTGTGATGTGATTAGAGGCATTGGCTCCTTTGTTTTCATAAAAGGTAACCACCTGAAGCAACCTGTGCATAGTAAATGAGGACCATAATGTAATGTGCCAAGAAACCCAATAAAGGCTGGTCACAGCAAGGGCCGTGGCTTTTGCTCCCCTTGAGAGAAAAGCCATGCTGTCCCTTTTCCTCCACTGGACTCGGTAGTCCATGTGAATGTCTCATTTCATCCATAATGACTCGGACACTGCAGGCCAATGTCCTCATCACCCCAAGACTCAGCTGGGATAGTGGAATGAAGAACAACCATTTGTTTATAACACTTACATGAGCTGCTCCGTCTGTTACTGGGACAGATGTGAACCATCTTGTATTTTATTTTAAGGGGTTGATCACTAAGCACATTGAGTGTTGTGTCTGGGAAGAATGGAATTGTGAATTATGTTTATAATGAAATACAAATTAATGAAATGGTAATATTTTTATAATAACTGTTAAAAACTTCTCAGATGGCTTATGCTGTGCTGAGTAGAGCTAGTAAAATTTAATAACATAATATGGATAGATCAGCAGCATGAAAATAC
Source organism: Carollia perspicillata (assembly GCA_004027735.1). Classification (NCBI taxonomy): domain Eukaryota; kingdom Metazoa; phylum Chordata; class Mammalia; order Chiroptera; family Phyllostomidae; genus Carollia; species Carollia perspicillata. The sequence goes on from PVKM010025198.1 coordinate 18,278, forward strand.
CAGAATTTATTTAGTAGTTGGCTTCTGTTCTCCCCAAATTATTAAATTACTTACCCCAGTTCACCAACTGGCTTCTTCTGTGTAAACATTCTTTGTCAAAGCAAATGGCCTGCCAAAATGTGAATAGTTATAAATCCATTTAGCAAAAATCCTCTTGAGGGTTTAATAACTAGTTTCCCTGATTGTTCATGCAACTGGGTAGGATAACCCTCTTCTCTTTCAGTCTTCCTCAAACAAAGTGCCGATTTGATCCTAAGGGAGTGGATTTTGCACTCTGGAGATACCTGGCAATGTCTGGAGACTCCATATGATAATTATCTGGCAACTAAGGTCAATAGTGCCAAGGCTGAGAAACTGTTGTACCTAATGAAACAAAACAATAAAATTCTGATGACGCAATGACCTCCATCTAATACATGGTCCTAGAGCGACTAGTGTTCTCAGGGATGGAAAAGAGACATAAAAAAAAACTGTACAATATAGCAAAAAATATGCTAACAAATTTGCAAATCTTCCCTTGATAATTCACATCACAACCTTGTGAGACAGAGGATTTTAATGTCCCCAAAATATAAATAAAGGAGCCAAGATTCAGGAAGATTAACACATTTGCCAAAGTTCACTGTAGGTAATTGGTGAATCCTGCTTTTGTAGATCATGCCTGCACGCATAATGCTGCTTGGCTGTGCAACAGGAAAGACAGATTTACTGGGCTGTGGCAAAACATTGCAATTTCCAAAGCAGAGGGACATTTGTCTGATAGCCTACGGGATTATGGGTACTTACTTTTGTTACTTTTATGAATGAGGAGGAAGCAGCAGTAACATATCAGCCTTTGGAAAACTCTGCCTAATGGCCAACATCATGGCCTTTATGAATATCATCCCTTTGCTAGTCTTACATTCAGGAAGAAGATTGCACATAACAGTACAGTACAGGATGCTATAAAACCAATTCTAATTCTAGCTATACTACTTGTTTCACCCTGGAATCATGACACTTAACCTATCACAGTTATTATTATTGTTGTTGTTTAAATCTACAAACTTGGGATGAAATGGCCATTTCTGTTGCATTGGGTCTGGAGTGGAGGTTGAGAATTTGCATTTCTAAAATGTACCCGGCCGATAATGGTAATGCTGACTGGAGGATTCCACTTTGAAAGCTACGCTGACTTAAGACATGAGGGTCTAAATCTACCACACAGCCTCAGTTGAGAACTCCATTCATTCTAGCTATTTTTCTTCAATGTTTTTTTACCAGTCGAACTTTATATTTATTGTGTTGATTGTCTGCCTCCTTGAAGACATTTGTTCAGCATGTTATCCTCTAAAACATTTGTGGTTTGTATGTAAGGTGGCTTTGAATAGTGGAGTGACCACTGCAATTTTTCTGCATGATGCTGCATATTTTAGCTTCCGAGTAGTTCTCTCTTGTGTTCATTACCAATATGGTGTATCTGCGGTCTGTTTGCCAGGCCACCTGCATCTTTTTCATACCGATTGAGGCTGACTATAGAGTGTGCCTGTGTCAGTTGTCCAATCTGCCTTCAATACACTATGCTCAGGAGCCAAAAAGCAGGAAATACAGAAGGCCTGGTCACATTTCAGTGCCATATACATCTTTAGTGTCACTTGCCACCTGTTTTTCAGAGAGGAAACAAATTCCTCTTCTGTTTGTACTAATAATCCCTAAGCAGGAAAAGAAAGATTCATGTCAGATTGCCTTCCCTTAGTAGCCTCTTTGAAAGAAGTCCAACTTGATGTTTTGCCTTGTTTTTTTCTAATCATAAGAAG
>PVKM010025199.1:0-20072 GCA_004027735.1 Carollia perspicillata
TTCTCTCCCACTCGTCTCTGCAAATGGCTTCAATAGAGCTCATTTAAACCAGTGTCACCACCAGAGCAGGTGTGTTGATTAGTCTAGTACACAAAAGCCATTTAGAGGCACGATTACAAATCCAGGAAGTCTGAAGTGAAGGCCCTTTGGACCCCTCGTTAGTGGATAATGATTACGTGCGTAGGAATTCTTGGAAAGATGAATAGGTCATCCTGATTTCTTTACAAAATTATCTCCATATGATGCCATTATTTACTCTGAAGCACTCTAGCATAATGGTTAAATGTGTTGACTCTGGAGCCAGAGTACCTAGGTTCAAAACCCAGCTCTGATGCTTTTCAGCTGTGTTACATTAGGCACTACAAACATCTTTATTTCTCACTTTCTTCACCTCTGTTAATCAAATTATTAATACTATTAGAATTCAATGCTAGTAAATGTAAATTACTAAGTACTTTATTATTATTATTATTATTATTTGATTATCATTATTACTATAAAATGGTGCAGCCCTACTTTGCAGAGTGCTTCACGGGATCCTGGCTTTCATGGCTTGCAGATCTGGTGAAGCCTCTGGCCACAACCTGTCACTCCATTCCCAGCAACTGTGCCCCACATAAACTGGTCCTGTGCTATTAGAATTCTATGCTGGTTTTAGGAGGACAATGTGGTGAGACCATCTCTAATGCTTTTCTCACATGAGGATGAAGAGTAAATTTCTAAATAGGTATCAAAGATGATACATAAAACTATACTATCTCATTTAATTTATGTAAAGACAAAATCTGAGCTCTTGCTTTTTATCAGATGCTGCTTTGGAAATCCACCATTGTACTAGTGTTTTTAGAAGGGATGCCTGGTGCTCTATAATGGAGCTTCTGGGGGAAGGGCAGCTATTGACATGAATAACTGAAAGTTATGTAGGAAGAAATTTATTAAGTAAAAGGAGAAAGTCAGAGTACAAAACCTGAATAAACTAAAGTACAATGATGAGGAGTCAGAGTAAAAATTATAATTTTGATGGTGAGTGAAATGCTCTCTGGCCCAGCTCCACAAACTCATGCTTGACTCTTCTGGGTGCTTAGAAGTTCTTGGCAGTTTGGGAAACAGAGTACTTTGTCTTGCTGTTTTTTAAAAGCTTCATTAAAGAAAAACTTACATGCAAAAAACTTCACATATTTAATGTATGAGTTTGGAACTACATATACACACAATGCACCAACATAGTCAAGATAATAAATATATTTACTTCTCCAAAAGTTTCCTCATGCCTCTTTGTTGTTTTGTTTGTTTGTTTGTTTTCTTTTGCTATGTGGTGAAAACACTTAGTATGAGAACTACCCACTTAACTATAGGTACTGCATTGTATAGGAGCACTCTAGAGCTATTCATCTTATATTACTGAAACTTATAGACATTGAACAACCCCTCCCCATTTGTGAAGGGGGAGCACTTTAATAAAGGAGTAAACTTTTTGAAAAATTAAAAACCAAGACATCATTTGGTTTAACCACAAAACATGGCCTAAATGGGAGTGGAAGGTATTTTTGCCTACTTCAACAAGGTGATCACTTATTGAAACATGTATGGACCAAACATTAATTGGAAGAAACGACTGAAGAGGCCTGACCAGGAGTGAGTCAGAACCATTGACAGGAACACGGCATAGGACGACATATGACAGTGATGAGGATGACAGTAGGGAGCATGCGAAGAACAGGCCCTGTGACTTCCACCACATTCACAACCAATCACCGAACTCTTTCTTATTAAGCTCAAACTAATCCTCAGAATCCTTAACCCAATAGTTCTTGAGTCATAATGGTCACTCTGGAATATTATATAAAATGAAACCTATAAAGACATCTGCTCTGAGACCTTCTACTCAGGGGAGAAGAATTTGAAAGAGATTAGAGATATCCTAAATCTGCAGATAGGACCAGAGAAAATATTGTTTGTTGCTATTATGACTACCTCTTGAAAAAGTCATAAAGGGGAGATAGATTTCACAAAACATGCATATCCTCATCCACCCACCTCTTTGGTAGACAGCTGTACACATCACAGGCAGGATGTCTACTGAAATCTGTACAGGAGTCAGTGGCAATGGTAATAGTTATTCCTACAGATAATTATATTGCCCTCAAATGATTTTTTAAATCTTATTTTTCAATTACAGTTTACATTCGATATTATTTTGTTTCAGTTTCTATGCACAGTGTGGTAGCTAGATAATCATATACTCTATAATGTGATCCCCCAATATTTCAATTGCCCACCTGACACCATACATAGTTATCACAATATTGTTAACTATATTTCCTGCACTGTGACTATTTTATAACTATCAGTTTGTACTTCTTAGTCCCTTCACCTCTTTTCACCCAGTCCATCAACCCTCCTCCCCTCTGTATCTATGAGTCTGTTTATATTGTTTGTTCATTTATTTTGTGCTTTAATTCCACATATAAATGAAATCATATGGTCTTCTTCTGTCTGACTCATTTCACTTAGCATAATACCCTTTAGTTCATCCATGCTGTTGAAAATGGTAAGATTCTATTCTCTTCTTTTTGGCCCAGCAATATACCATTGTGTAACTGTACCACAGCTTTTCTATCCACTTGTCTATTGATGGACTGCCTACAAATCTTGGCTACTGTAAATAATGCTGCAGTGAACATAGGAGTGCATATATTCTTTCAAATTAGTGTTTTGGTTTTCTTTGCATACATACCAGGAAGTGAAATTGCTGGGTCATAAGGCAGTTCCATTTTTAATTCTTTGAGGAACCTCCATACTGTTTTGTACAGTGGCTGCACCTGTCTGCATTCCCATCAACAGTGCACTAGAGTTCCTTGTTCTCCACATCCTCACCACTATTGGTTATTTGTTGATTTATTGATGATAGCCATCAATCAACACCTCTCACCTGACAGGTGTGAGGTGATAGATCATTGTGGTTTTAATTTGCATTTTTCGATGATTAGTGACACCGAGAGTCTTTCATATGTGTTTTGGCCATCTGTATATCCTCTTTGGTGAAGCATCTATTCAGGTCCTTTGCCCATATTTTAATTGGGATTGTTCATTTTTTTGGTTTTGAGCTGTATGAGTTCTTTATGAATTTTGGATATTAACCCCTTATCAAATGGGCTATTGGTGAATATGTTCTCTCAATCAGTAGGTTTTCTTTTCATTTTGTTGATGGTTTCCTTTGCTGTATAAAAACCTTTTAGTTTGATGTAGTCCCACTTAGTTTTTCTTTTGCTTCCCTTGCCAGAGGAGATACATCAGAAAAAATGATGCTTTGAGAAACTTCCAAGATTTACTGCTTATGTTTTCTTCTAGAAATTGTAAGGTTTATCCCCACATGATTTAGATGCCAGTGTTTAGTGATGTAATTAAGTCCACTTTTCCAACTGGTGGGTTCTTTGAAATTACCCTATTATGTATTATAAATTACATTTTCCGTTGCTTTCAATATAGGTAAGCACTATATATAAAGAATATAGGCAAAGCCTTGCTATATTTGGAATGCATGAAAGAAACTGAACATTGGAAAAACTAATTATAATCTCCAACTCCTTGACAGATGAAATAGACCAGGTGATATTAATCTACTCCCCTAAATAACACATGTGGCAGAATCGAAATGGGAACCTCAGTATTCAGTTTCTCCCTGACAATACTCTCACCTATGGGTTAGTGAAGGACCTTAAAGGTCACTCTGTGCAAAGTTAGGGAACCAACTGCTATGAGCCCAGATATGAGTCTGTAGCAATCACTTAGAACAGGAGACAACAGTAGCCACAGCAAGAGTAGTGACAGTCTGAAAATGCTCATGAGTGTTTGAAGAAGGAGAAGAACTAATAGACAGAAATATAGGATTTAAAATAATATGGAAGACAGAGTGTACTGGTGTAAAAACATAGCCATGTAATTTTTATTGTGTGCTTGTAGTTGGGAATTCTATACCTAATTAAATGTTACAATAATCCATCTTATTATGACAAGAAAAGTAATTTCAAAAATTAAACCAAGAGCAGATATTAACCATAAGGCTTTTTGATTATTTAATGCAAACTAAAAGAAAAACAGGATTAAATATGTCTGTGCACAGATATGCATATGGGTGTATATGCCTGGTGTGTCTGATAGGCCATATACCTGCTCCCTATGACAGATAGTGATAGAATGAATAGGAAGAAGGGGGGTGGGATGGGAGAGAAGGACTTTTTATACAAAGTCACTGCAGAAATCAGCTGAGGCTGAGCCATATATAACAAAACTCAACCCCACATCCTAGTGGTAGAGGGAAATCCAAAGAAATCAATCACACTGTTATTTAATTTTAGAAAAGGAAACAGCAAAAAAAATGACATCATTAATAAAGAAAAACTACAAATAAAAATAAATAACCCACAGGCTCTCTAAAGCTCTTTAGAAATACTTTAAAGGCTGGAGTAAATACAGGTCCAGGAGGGAAAAAAAGAGTAAGCTTGCAAAAGTCATTTATGACCAACTGGTAAAGTACAAGAGATATTAAAAGGCAGAGGACAAAATGAAAATAAATATATACAAAATATAAATAGAGTTTAAAAAAAACAAGGAAGGCCACAAAATGTGGTACTTCAAGTACAACTTAGAAATTACAGACATCCAAAAAAAGAAACTAAGGAATAGCATGCAAGATAATCTATAAAGCCTAATGTAAGTTTATAAGTGTAGCAAAGGGAAGAGATTAGGTAGAGAATTATGCAAACCACCTGACCACAGAAATGAGAGGACATACCCAAGGTGATAAGGTAAAAGCCACGAAACTAGACCTTTTGCCTCAGTCTATCTCAAGGTCATCACCTGTTTCATATTTTCAAGGGGTAATCAGATCAAAGGATGCCGGGTATATGTGATGTTTGAAAACAAATTGACAAACCAAATAGAGAGGAGTCATCCTGGCTGGATGTCAGCCATCTACAAACTCCAAAAGTGACTCCAAGGTGGAACCTTGAAATTGTAGGTCAATGTAGACATGCTTTTAAACTGCCACATTCTACAATTTGAGATTTATCAGAGAGATTTTCCCACAAAAGATTTTCCAAGAGGAGCCTGATAAAACTCCCTTTCCTAATGAAGTCACATCCTAGTGAAAAGCATCAAACAATCGATGCTCCACCCCCACCAGAGGTGGCGCTGTGGAGAGTAAAAGGGCACAACACTGAGCCAGGAGGGTGAAGATCAGAAGATAATGGCTAGCATTTTATCTCACTTAATTTACTGAATCTTCTAAAGTCTCGGTTTCCTCGTGCTTCAAAAGGGTTTACTAAAAAGAAGAAAGAATTCAAGGAGACAACATGATCGTGACTGTCAAACAACAGCAGCAACTGATATTTTCAGAGATTTCCCTAGGTTGCCAGGCACCGGACTCAATGTACTAGTGCAATGCTCACGTTGCAGATGCTCAAGACTCTTTGCTTCCTTTCTTCCCTACGGAGTATTCTTGGAGTCCAGACAAGTTAATGTATGTGAAAGCACTTCATAAAGTGTTACATGGTTTTGAGCACCCAGGTATTTATGAAGAGATCATGGGATCTAGTAACCAGAATGCATCACTGAACAGGCAACCAAACATATATATAAGCTGTTGGAGGAAAATCAACATAGTTTACAAAACATGACATAACACTGAGTTTATTTGCTAGTCAATTTTCTAAGGTTGCTAAAAACCACTATGGTCATGAAGCAAGGACAAATTAATTGTGGGTGACACCATGTCATATCTTCTTATATTAAAAAACACTCACCAAAACTATCAATAGGGCATTGATGAATAAATTATGGTATGGGAGACTGTGCAACCATTAACGAAGATGTTTTAGGTGAATATTTAATAAGGAAAAATATTTAATGATATGCTATTAAAAGAAAAGAATAAATCACAAAGTACATGTAAACCATGATTGCAATTTTGTGACTTGTGAATATACCATGTACGCCTGGTGTGGCAGGGAATCTGAAATGGTATACAACAAAAAATGTTAATAGTATTGAGCATATAATTAATGTTTCATTTTCTTCTTGTGCTTTCCTGTGTTTTCTCATTTTTTATAATGAACACATTAATTTGTAATGAGAAGTTTTTAAAAATATAAATGATTATTTAAGCCATACCAGGGAAAACTGTAGCTTCACTTATTCGAAGAATATAAAAGCAAGCTTTGCTTTGGAATAAAATGGGAAGTACTTCAAAGTTCTTTTAGTGTTGCCAAGGTTTATTTAACAATATTTTCTCACCATATATTATACAAGAACAGAACTAAACAGATGGTCTACATCGGAAATCCAGCAATCTAGGAAAAGCTATCCTCACAGTACCTACTTATCATATATTCCATACTATACATTACACACACACACACACACACACACACACACACAACTCCTTATTGCCTTAGTATTAACATACATGCCTAAGTCATAGGTAGATCCCATACATCAAAGCCATCTTACAGCACACATACACACCTGTGTGTACATGTGTGTTTTTGGAAGATGACAAGACAGAACTATTCACACCAAATGACCCTACTGACTTCACAAATAACACTCTTGCCTCACATATCATACATTTTACACAGAAAAAGCTAAGTAGCTTGGAATTTGCAGTAAACGAAGGCAAGGCTTGAATTTGACTCCGTATTATGTATGCAAATGGCATCAAATTAGTCTTCCAAAAGCAACATTTCCTTTATGTCACTTCCTTCCTGTACCAATCAATGGTCCTTTATTTCTTTCAGAATCCAGTACAAATGGCTCAGCCAGGCATCCAAGGGTCACCCCCAGTGTCCAAGCTTCTTTGTCAATACTTTCTAACATGAACCCTTAACTCCCCTCAGACTGGAGTCCACACTACAACCCAAACACAGAATGGACATTGTTTCTCTGTTCCTTTGTGTTATATTTACCAATAAAAGTATTTTTGAACTTTTTCTTTACCCCTAATAAATTCTCCTATCCTCCAATAACATGCTTAAGACTTTGTCAATGAGAGTGTACACTCCCATCCTCTGGCTTCTCAGATTTATTTTCTGAACCATTCTGCTTTATACTTCATTATATATTACTTATTACTCTTTGGGAAATCATTTCTTATTAATACTAGACTCCTGATAAATACATATTGAAATAAGCTCAAATGTCCAGTGGTATAAGAAATACAGTATACTATGTGCCAAAAAAATGAGCTGGTGTTATGACTTGATTATAAATAAATGGTGTAACCAACAATTACAAAAGAGTTTTTTTTTTTTAATTTAGCCATAAAATTAGGCCAGTGACACTCTCTCCTTGAAAAGAATATGCTGGGAATTAGCTTTTTCTATATGTACCTGAATGTAATAAAACTGCATTCTTTAAAAAATAGCAAAGTCAGCCATGTTGCTAATTAAGACTAGACTTCTTCCCAATCAGAATAAAATCAGACTTGTCTAATTTTTTAGCTCAAAGAGACCTTAGAGATTATTTTCAGAATCAAAGAGTAACTTGCCCAAGGCCACATAAATGGTTAGTCAAAAATCATTTTTTTTAAATTCTATCAGTCATTCCCATTACACCACTACTTAGGGTAACTCAGCGTAAAAATCTGGATTAGGGGAGAGAAGCCCAGGCTTCTGAGTCAGGCCCAGCTTTATTTGCTTTAAGTCTCTTTCCTCCCCCGTCTAGTGGAAATAATTGCATATGGACTCACAAGGTTATTGGTATGGATAGGTGATAGGTAATATAGAAGCATGGCCATTTGAATCGTCAACTTTGTATCCTGGGCCTAAAAAGCAATGCCAGTTTATACACTCATGCCAGAGAACTTCACACAACCAAGCCCTGAAGTTCCCCTTCATCAATGGGCTCTCTCCCTCTCTGTCTGTCTCTGTCTCTGTCTCTCTCTCTCTCTAGCTCTCTCTCCTCCCACCAACCCTATGCCACAACTTTAGTCCAAACCAGCATTATCTCTATTCTTATCTAATAAAAGCTTCTGAACTGGCTTCTCCCACCACTTTTTTCCCCATACTGCAACCAAAATCCTCTCTTGAAAACTCACACCTCATGTGGCACTTTCCTACCTTAATGCCACCTCATTTTGCCCCTTAGACTAAATCCCACATCCCTGCAATACTCCTCAAGGCCCCACACGTCAGGCTTAGATCACCCATCTAGGCTTATCTCCTGTCATTTTGCTCTTTGGTCTTTGTACCCCTGCCTTTCCTTCAGTTTCAGGACTATGTTAGTTTTCCTTCATACCCCATGGCCTTGGCAAGACTTTTTTTTGCTTCGAAAGCTCTTTCTACCCCTGCCTCCACATAGCTAACTCCTGTTCATCATTCAGACAAAATTTCATATCAATTCCTTAAGGAACATTCTCTCTAGCTCCCCAGACTAAGCTTAGTCTCCCTAAAATATAGTCTCCTGATACCCCAAAATCTCCATTATATTTCATTACTATGTTAATTAACTTGTTATCTTTTAAATGTCTGTCTCTTTTGCTATGAGGTTTATAAAACTGTTTGCTTAGGCTTAATAAATATTTATGAAAGGAAAGCAGAAAGGGAGGGAGGGGATATTATCTATTTCTTGCATATCCACCCTTCTTCTAAGGCCCTGCACCTTGTATGTACCCAAGCTGGCTGACATAACTACCCATTCTTCATGCTGCACACATCATACAAACAAAAATAACTTTAAACCCACAGAATGCCCACTCTTCTCCTTCCTCCTCTGCTCAAACCACATTATTGCCTAATGGGAAAGATAGGAAATTAAAATTTCAGTAACAAAACCATAGTTGTTACTAGGAGCAGTTTCAAGCCGGCATCTGATATGCCAGTGCAGGTTTGGGTTAAGTCAGTGGAATTAGCTTTATCGCTGCTACATGAAACAGAAATCAGTTTCTCTCCATTTGTGTTCAGAAAGAGGGTCCCCAGTGGCATGCAGGCCTGGTTGCAGGCTCCCTGAACCAAACTGACCCAGCCAGAATCCCTCTGAGAATTTGTTACACACAGCTAATCATGGTTTCCTCCTATCGGCTTGCTACTTTCTTCCTAGGAGATAAAGCCACCTACCGCCTCCCCTGGGAACAGGATACAGCTTCTGGGGCAACCAGTTTGGAGGGAGGAGAGATGCTAGGAGGGGAAGAGGTAAAACTCTCTTCCTGCCCAACCCTGGGAATACATAATTGCCTTTTCAAGGAGAGAAAAGGGAGCAAGTTCCTGAATCAGGGAAGACATTTACATAAATTCATCTTGCTTCCTCACAAGATACTTAGCATTCATTCAATTTAAAAACTAAGTGAAAATGTTGGTTTAAATGTATCTAATCCTACACTTTAAATAAGGCTATAAAAATAGCCCTATAAACAGTGCCTATAGAGAACCCCTTAATATCACTGATATGTCAATGGGAGACAAATACTAATTAGTCACATCAATAATGCCAGCATATTTTCCTGCATAACTTCCTTTTTCATGACTTTTTTTCATACCAAAATAAGAAAGAAGAACATAGAAAAAGAGAGGAGATGGAGGTTATCTGAGCAGCAGAGTTCTGGTCTGCTGACACCCTCAGCAAGATTCATTAATCTTGGAGATTCTCACTCTCATTTACTAAACAACAGTGATTCACACAGAGTTACACAGCCACAGTAGCAAAGTTAATTGGAATCTAGATCCCCTAACATTTCTTCCTTCCTTCAGCAATTCCTCAGTACTGCAAGCTAACATATTAGGTGAGGTTTTTGTAGGCTTACGAGAAGAGAAACAAACAAAGGGTGCTTAGCGTGGAATAAAAGTGGACACATGTGTTCCTTCAATTTTATTATGTATTTATTTCGCTTCGTTTTGTGTTTTGACTCAAGCCCTTTGAGCAAAGTGAGAAGGAGGCAGAGGCAGCTTATGCGACCCCATGTCAATACTGGTATCTCCCCTCAGCTTTACATTAGCACTGGGAGCTCAATATGGCTCTCACCCAAGTCCAGAGAAAGAAAGCAAGGATGGAGGCAGGGAGAAAGACATAGCTATGAACACTGGCAAATTCTGTTCCGTCAGTGGCGAGCAGCCAGATAACCCTTTTAATTTAACTCTTTATCTCTCTGGCCAAACAAATAATGCATTTGCTTAAAGACTCACACATTTCACAGCATGGGAATGACACCTGACAGTCACAGTGCAGGCAATGGGGAAACCAAGACTTACATAAGATCATGGTCTGCATTTTATCAGGAAATTATTAGCAAATTCAAAATCAGCGTCTAGGTTTTCTAATATGTATCTCAGTATTCTATTCACTTGATCACCTTCCCAACCTCAGTGGCCAGCCTAGCACTGCTTCTCTTGGCAACACTGATGTGTTTCAATAGTCAAGAACGATAGAGAACACAAGGGAATCATGGGTGGCGGATGGAGTAATGGGATGAAGGGAAGAATCATGTAAGGAAAACATTTTTAAAATTTATTTCAAATATGTCGGGCAGAATAGATAGGTATACAGTGAAGGAAATGTACCATGTGGAAAAATATGATGAAGAGGATTTTCACATGACAAACATTGTTACCCTAGAAGACATGGTTGGCTTCAGGATCTGACCACAATTCTATAAAATGAATTATAGTCTTGTCGGTTGATGTAGACAGTTATCAAATAATGTAAGATAAATCCTAAGGCCTTTGGTCAATTGATTTACTTCTAGTCTGTTCTGTGCCTTTCTAGATTAATAAGCTACTTGTAAAGAACTACCACAAAAAAATTGCACATACATTTTTCAGCAGTCATCCTGGTAATCTGAGCTGGAGTTTTGTGTTGTAATTAATAATCACCCCTGAATGCCTGTGACAAGGTCTGCTCAACCACCTAAAAAATCTAGGGAGAACAGAACACTCAACAAAGAGGGTAGAGTCTAGGTTCCTCAGAATGTTAATGATAGTATTATCTTCAAATAAATGATGACAGACATTTCCTTGAAATGCAAGTGCCTTAGGAAAAAGGCGCTATGTTTCTCCTGTATCACAGACAGAGGGACCTCAGCGCCGTCGGTGCTCACTGAACCTGCGCTAGGTCATTCATGGTGCTGATGATGAAAACATCGACATTCCTACCTAGCAGAAAATCAGAATTTAGGCACTCTTTTTAAGTTACTTGGGTAAAGTTTGAAACTTTATATTTTCACTTCCTAATGACTTGCTACTATCTCCTTTTTAGACACCATGCAACTTGGATTTAAAATTGAAAGGTCTTCTTTTTAGTCCTACATAAGAAGAAGCTGTCGAGTACCACAGGAGAGGTTTCCCCAAAGCATCTGCAATGGAACTCTTTGGGGAGGGGCTGGAGAGTGTTCCTGTGGGCAGTGTGGGCACAGGAACATCCTCCCCCTTGGATGTTCCTCCCTCTTGGAGGATATTCTTGAAAGGGAGCCTCATAACGATGGGATAGAAAATGAGCACTTCCTAGGAATTTCTGTGGCTCTCTCACTGGGCAGCTGCTGCAGGGCTCCCCTTAGGGATTGGCCCTGCTGCCTCTTCTGCAGTGTAACTACACTCTTTTCCCAGCCACTCAGCATCCCAAATCAGGCTGCAGGCCAAAGCCAAGGCGACCTTCATGCCCAAATAAACCAGAAATGGGGGTGGGGTGGGCCAAGTAGAGTTCATCTCTTCTGCAATCCCCGAAGGGCACACAGCTACTGTCATCCCAGATGTCAAAGGGAGAGAATAGAGCCAAGGTCAGTAGAAAGCGGTGGCTGTCCTCTGGCTCTGGAGCAGGAAGAGGAAGGGACAGATGCCAGATGAAACGGAGACTCAGCTAGATCTAAGCCAATGGCACAGGGGCATCAAACAAAACCAGGAACAAAATGGAGACTTCTGAGGGGTTTTTGTTGTTGTTGTTTATGTTTCCTTGATTCCCTTTACCTTTAAAAAATTCCAATTGAACTCTTCTCTCTTCGCTTCCTCAGGGTTACAAGGGAATGTGATGATAACAGTGTAAAAACTTTCTTCTGAGAAACTTACACACTTGTATCAATAGAGTTGTCATTCATATAAAGCACATTTACCAATATATCAAATACAAAACCCAGCTAGGCCCTAACTATGTAACCTTCTCGCCATTTCTTCCTCACATAAAGTTAGAAGTTGCCTCCTTCGATGTGACTAAGATGTTGCACGGATGAGTATAATCATCTGTCACAAAATAGGGTATCTGGATGAAAAGTGCAACAAACCGTACATCATCACCGAAAAAACAACCAGTTCTAATGGAGAACGCACCAACGCGTGCCTGACTTAGTCATAGCCTCGAAGAACGGCAGACTGTACAGCCTCGGTCTCACAAGGCTATCCCCAGTTATCCGGTAAATATCCATCCACGCACCCCCACATCCGGGCATTAAGCATTTTTCTGAACACATAGAGCCTAACTGAAAATGAACACCAAGAACAACATTCATCCGTGGATCCACGAACACATCCATGAGAAACAGCAGAAGCAAACTTGTTGCAGGAGGGAGATAGTGGTCAAGGGATAGGGCAGATCGAGAAGGGCCACGCACTCTGACACTGAGCAATGCGTGGGAGAGAGAGAAGGGGCAGAGTGTTGTGAGGCAGCCGGGCTCATGGAAAGAGTGTACAGCAACTGCTTACGAGTGACCCCCATGTTTTCTAGCCTCATCAGGCCGCAGTGCCTCCTCCTGCCACCCTGTGACTCGGGTGACTGCTGCCTGGTCTGTGCCACACACACCTTGAGAACTGGAACCACTTGTCATAATTTCACTGAACTCATTTGAGCAAACCTTTGAAAACTCCTCGTTAAAAAGAACAATATTCTCCAGGAAGAAAAATGATCTGCTTTTCCCAAATGATACCAGATACTGGATTTCAGAGAGCTGTCACTGTCATGTCGGTATTACTAAACATAGTACAGCTTTATTTTTTAAGCAAAAGATCTTCTGAAATATGAGTATCTGGTTTGATGCTTCATAGACCTTCCCCATCCTTTAGAAGTGCTATCTAACATCAGCCCAGCACTCTGATTTGCCCTTCACTAGTGTGGTCCCATTATTGTGTACTGAATATTCCAGTTTTATGCAAACTTAGGAGAAGTATTTATTAGTGATTTCATTCTTAGCATTTTACTTGGAGATGTATGTTCCTAGAGTTAAATGGAATAGGAAGGAAAGGGATTAACCTCTGCTGCTGGCATAGTACAGTCATGATGCTGATGTCTCTGTAGGAAAAAGCTGAACTGCAGCAATTTCTGAAATCACAGAAAACTCCTGAGAGCATTGGGGGGAAAAATGTGAAGGAATAAAATGTTAAAAGCCAAACAGGTATGAGATTCCATTTTTCATGCAGGAAAGCTTAGTAGAGAAATTATGTATTACAAGGCCCCACAATTTAGATGGTGGAGGAATGGGTTGGTGAGTTTCCAGATGAGGAAGTTTTTAGGACCTATGACTTGTAATTATGTTATGGGTGAGTTCTAGCTGCTTACCCTGTGCTTATTTCAAAATGTAACTTGGACATAGTACTCATTCACTTGCAATGTTTCCACTAGTAAACAACCAGGGAATCTATCCTCTTTTCATTTGGCAAGAGGGTTCGATAGCTACTCAAAATATCCCCCAGCAATGAAAAATGAAACCCACAAATGTAACATTAGCAGCCAGCTGTCAGAAGAAAATCAGGAGTACGATTGCCAGTCTGGTCATCTCATGCCAATGTGTTCATGAGAGGGGCTGTGTGTGTGTATGTACACGAACAGCCTTGAATGTGCAGTAGTATGAGGAATGTGACTGGATGCAGGTCCTAATGGTGGCAGAATGCCCCAAACATGAGGTGTAGTGGCTAACTGTGCAGAGCTCCTCTCATGGGAAGTGTGAGGCAGGTGGATTCAAAGGATGATATATTGTTATGTTAGAATTACTTTGTGCATTGTAGCTATGTTCAACATACATGTGGGCTCTGCATGCCAGCTTGTAAGGGAAATGCACCCACTGTGCATGTGTTTTCATTTTCAACCTTCGTGAATTCATTTTACAACCTCCCAAAACAGAGAGACCTAAAACCTTTCCAAAGTAAACATCCAGCACTAGCTATTTAGTCCTCCAAGCATGAAACATACTGACCATTTCGAGTCGGCATAGCTATTAACCCCCGAATTCATTTCTCACCCACCTCGGGCAGAATCTGTAGGGGTTATTTTGCATAGATACACAAGTACCAGGTGCCAAGCTGATACCCAGCCTCCTTCTAAACTTAATGCCAATTCCTTCCTGAAAGAACAGGAATGCAGTGGTATCAGCACCGGGGACAAGGGGACAGCGAACGCCACTGTGGCGCTTAGAGTTTACAGAGGAACAATCTCAGCTTCTCAGCCTCCACCACTTGCACCAACCCCTACCCCCGCCAACACACACACACACACACACACACACACACACACACACACACACACACACACACACACGTTCCAGATCTCCCCGCCAAATCCAATATTGCAGCAAGTCTGTCTGCACACTCCTGTACGCCTCGGGACCCAGCCAGGGCACAGAGCCGGCAGGGCAGGGAGCGCGCCGCAGGACTTGTAAATAAGCCCGGTCTGTCCATGTCCATCTTTAGAGCGCTCCTGACACCACCGACCACTCCAGAGCCCCGCAGCGGACAGGAGGGGACGCGAGGGGCCAGGGAATCCCCCCTTACCTTGCAGCGAGAAGAGGGACAGGAAGAAGCCCAGCACCCAGACGCTATGCAGCCAGTAGGTCCTCATGTCTCCGCTGCGCTCGATGCACCCTCACGCGCTCCGGCTCTCGCCTCTTCCACTCGTGCTCTCTCCAGAAAAAACGCGCCGCTGGCTTCCCTCGGTTTCCCTCTGGGCTCTCAGGGCTCTGGCTACCGGACAGACCAGGCTCCTGCCGCACGACGGCGGGACCCAGAACAGTCTGGCTCTCTTCTGCAAGAGCTCCAGCCGCTGGCTGCGGAGGTGGGGGGACGCTCGAAGCCTGCGCCTGGTGTAAACACAGCGAGCCCCCTTCTCCCTGAAGCTCTCCCGCTCTCCTCCTTCCTACCCTCGTCTCCCTCACTCCCCTGCAGCTCCAACTAAATGCGACTGTACTTAAACAGGCAGCGTTTTATAGGACCGCGAACCGAGCCGAAAAGACCCCGCTACTGCCATCTAGTGTGCACGTCCCCGCATCGCCGCAACTCTGCGTCGGCTTGTGTGTGCGTGCGAGGTCCAACCATGGCTTCCAATTCCCCCTCACTCTCAGCAAACACACGTGAAGTTCTTGCCCTCCAGAGTCCTTGACTTGACCTTGTTGTCTCATAGGTCCTGATTATCTTTTTTTTTTTTACGAGGAAACACTTGGACCTTAAACCCCACATTTGTTTCCATTATCTCATTATTCCTTCTCTCTTTGAAATGTCCTTCCTTCCCCAACATCTCAATGGAAATGCTCCTCCAAACGTCGCCATTACCTTCACCGCAGCAGTCTAATGGCTCGTTGAAGCCTCATCCTCCCTGACTTTTATGCTTCATTTCACTGTGTTGACCATTCCTTTTTAATTGACTTCAAAGTCAATGAATCAAAATAGTCCTCCTGGTTTCTGATCTTCCCTCCACCAGCTCTCCAGAGCTGCTCCTCTGCTCTTCTTTGTTCATATTTTCTGTTATATTTTCTCGTGTCTTCCCTAAGGTTAAGTTATTTGGAAAACAAACACAATTGTGCTGCTAACTCTAAGATGAGGGCCTCACCACTAATCTCGTATTTAGCCCTCCAATCTGACTTCCTAGCTAGTGTGGGTATTAAAAACTTCCAATCCAATCCCCACACAGCCAGGTGGAATGGAGTGAGAGGTCACACGGGTTCCCCATTAAAGAGCAATGTCTGGTGGTCAGATCAGCTGACTTTCCATTCTGTTACTACGGGTTCCTCTCTTTGGGGACCTTAACCAAGTCATTTAACCTCGAAACTTCATTTTACTAAACAATGAAATGAAATAATTGAAATGCATGATTATGATGCCTTTGGCCCCTTCCCACTTTGTCTGTAATGTCTAATCAGGTTTCTCGACTTTGGCAATACTGACATAATGCACCAGATAACTCTTTGCTTTGAAAGGCTGTTTTGTGCAATATATGATATTTTGTAGCATCCCTGGCCTCTACCCACTAGATGACAGTAGCATTCCCACATATACAAGTCATGACAAACAAAAATGTCTCCAGGTATTGCCAAATGCCTCCTAGGGAGACAATTACTCCCAGCTGAGAACCTCTGCTCTATACCTATTATCATATTCTTCAGGAATCATTCCCCATTCCCAATTTCCCTGTTTAAGTGAGAAGAGTCATCCAACTCCACGGGCTCACTCCTTTAGGAGTATCTTTCACTCCTCTCTTTTTCAATTCCAGTTGGTCATCACTCTCACCAATGTGAATGTGTCTATGCTGTCTCTATCTTTCACAAGCGCCACTGCCACAGTTTTCCATAATATAATCAATATGTATTGTGCACTATACTTTCCAAAACTCTAATTTTCAGTTACCTAATTTGATTCTCATAACAATGCTGCAGTATACTCAGCATTACCTCTTTAGTGTTAGTAAGAAATGGAGACATGGAAAAGTCAAGTGACATCAGCAGAGCTGAGGGAAGTCTCCTGACTTCAGTGCTATTTCTAACCCATCTCCTTCCTCTGTGTCTTTATCACCACACACCTAAGTTCCTACAGCCAATCCCCTTCCTCCATTCTCCTCCATGCTCTAATCTGATGTATACATTACCTTCAGGTTAATCCTCTTTAACACTTTATTTAAGGTTCTTACCTATTTAAGAGTTATAGTGGCTTCTTATGGTCCTCTGCGTACAGATTAGAACCACCTGGGAGCTTTTAACACCTACTGACACATGGCCCAGAAAAATTAGATCAGAATCTCTGGGGTGAGGGCCTCACATCAGAAGGTTTTGTAAGATCCCAGGTGATTCTCACCTGGGGTGGAGGAACCCCTGGCCTACCAGACTGATTTCAGATCCTTATATCCTAATGCAAGATTATCTGAAACTCTCACCTTGAACAAGTTATGTCCCCTCTCCATCACCAATGAAGATGCATTTGAGATTGCCCAGTCCTCTTTTAGTCCCGTGTACTTCCTTCATCTGCTGCTTGTTTGTCTTGCCAAGACTGTAGTACTCTGAGGAGGCAGTTTGCATAGAGGCCAGAATACGGGCTTGGGAGTTAGAATGAGGTAGAATCAGATCTACTCTGCCTCTAACCAACTGTGAGACTTTCCATAAAACCTACAAGGGCTGTTGTGAGTATGACTCATGACATATTTGATCAATAATGTCTAGAAATATTATTTTTCAAGAACCAAGTTAGATTTCTTCAATGTCCATGTATATCTTAGTAAGATTTCTCCAAATGTAATCTGGGAACTCAGATGCAACAGAATCACTTAGTGTGCATGCTAAAAATTATTTAGTAACACACCAGACCGACCTAACGCATTAATATATTTGGATGTTGGAGTCTAGCAATCTGCATTTAACTAATTTCTTGTCAAGGTGATTCTCGTGTCTTTGAATGACTGAGAAAAATTATCAAAGAATACAAACTTGTTAAGAGGGGTGAGAATTCTTTAAGCTCAGTTTCAGCCCTACTGGCATTCTGCACCAGGCAAGTCTTTGTTGTGTGGAACTGACCTGTGCACTGTAGAATGTTTAGCATGATGCCTGGCCTCTACCCAGTAGCAGCCATTAGCAACCCCCTTTCAGTTGCGAAAAGCAAAAATATCTCCAGATATTGCACATGTCACCTAGTGAAATAATCTCCTCATCCTCACTTTGCCACTCCTGTGGAGACTGCTCTCCTAAGTCCAAGATCCTTTATTAGGTAAAGAAATTGAGTCCCAGGGAACTCACACAGTCATACAGTTTAGATGTGGGTTTGTCAGAGCTGAGAAGTAGGTTAGATTAGCTTTGTGATCCTGCTACCCTATGTTTAGAATGGATTCCAACAATTATTTAAAAGTTTTCTCAAAAATTTTGTCATGCCTACATATTTGCCAGAAACATATACTGTATTGGGTATAATATCTTTCTATTTGTTTCTATATTACTTTAAAAAATCAATCCCTAAAGTCTATGTTAGTATCATATTTTTCCAAATTGATTGCAAATATACCTTTCAATTCTCTTGTATCCCCTACAGAGTCTAGCAGAGTGCAAATACAGGACAGGCCTTTCTTGAGTGGGGCCACAAAGCACTTATGTATTCACATAATTAATTACCCAAATATTTTTATCAGAGACTACTTAAATTGTAATATATGCTTTTATACTTTTTTCTCACAAATATTTTTTTCTAGGAAAAGGAAAGTATCCTATTCTATTTCTACCCTACCCTTCACTTTAGTTCAGGGACATCATTCGCAACACAGAAGAATGGTTCTGAGATAGCTTGGGTAAAGTCACTTGTCAAAATTTTATACATAGAAGATATTCAGGCCTTTTTCCCAGAAATAGTAATCTGGTGTGGATATGGCCATAGGTCAGTCTGATGCATTGCCATAGTTTGAGAGCACTGAACTTAAAGACTTGTGTATGTTTCTGAATGCAAAACTTTACCCACATTCAGCAAAGTTCAGCTTATGTGGATGGTATTCTTCCTAATATCATGTGTATATATACACACACACAAACACACACACACACACTTGTGTAAATATGTAGAAAAAATGCAATTCTGCATCATCACTATAGTTTCAAAAAGCCAATTTTGGTTAGAAAGCCACACAGAGCATTGGGAAAATTAATTATAGACATAGAATCCCTTGCTAGCTTTTTACCGGACGACAATATTCTTCCCTTCCCTACACTGCCTTCCACTCAAACAAAATCTCCAAGTTTATGAAGTCTGTCAACTCACATTGCCAATTCTTGGTGATGGGATTATAATTTACTCTGAGAATTTTCCTGGTATTGCTATTAAGTGATTTGCATCTATCAAAAGATTTGTGTTCTGATGGGTCTGGGAATTCTGGGAAGTTTCCCCTCTCTTTTTTCAGCTGGATCCTCCTCTTCTGAGTGGAAAATAAAGCAGATTGTAAAATACCAAAAAAAAAAAAAAAAAGAAGACCAGTAGCACTGAATGTCTTTATCAACTCTCTCTCTCTCACCCCAAATTCCCTTACCAAATATGAATTCCACCCCCACTCAAAAAAGCTCCCCAGAAACACATGAGCTGGCTTCTAAATATTTTATTTCAATAGGCCCCAACCACTTCCCTATTGAATGGGAAGAATATTTATGTTAAAATATTTGTGTCTAAACTAGCTTGCATGGATTATTCCTCCACAATTATCTGAATAATCATAAGATTAAAAAAAAACAGGTTTCATACTAATATCCTCAAAATAAAATCAAGAGGAAAGGAATAGCAAATGCAAGACATACTGAGTCAGCAAAACTACCTCTAAATAGAATACTTTTCAAACGTTTCTCTAAAGTGTTAGCAAATCCATTTAAAAAATAAAAGGAAAAGAAAAACCTTCATTGCAAATACAATTAGATTTATATGCATAGAAGTGCATTTTGTTCATATATCCCTTAAGATATATTGAGACAATGAGCCTATGTATATGAAACAGTTTACCTATTTTTACCTGTTCTACATCAGAGCTGGTTTTCTCCCTGTTAACAAAAGGAGTCTCATCCTGTTTTACTATCCAATTGTCATCCATTCCTGCCTATATCGTACTCCCAGTACTTGACTTCAGGCAAGAGAAGATGATATGCCCAATATCTTCCATAACAGGCTTTGCAGTCAGCCTGCAACCCACAGGCTGTCCCAATGCCTGCCAGAACAGTTTTCACAGATCTTGGAACTAGTTAAATAATTTATGTGGAATCAGAGAATGAAGGAGAAGAATGCAGATTATTTTAAATATATATTTTATTGTTATTCTATGACAGTTGTCCCAATTTCTCCCCTTTTGCCCTCTTCCACCCAGCCCACCCCCTGCTCCCACAGTCATTT
>PVKM010025200.1:0-13567 GCA_004027735.1 Carollia perspicillata
CCTTTTATTGAGTTTGAACAAACTATCTTGAGCCCATTGTATGTGCTTGCTTTCTCTGTCAACTATTAATTGACTATACAGGTGTGGGTTTCTTTCTGGGCTGTCTGTTCTGTTCCATTGGTCTGTGTGTCTGTTTTTATGCCAGTACCAGGCTGTTTTGATTATTGTGGCTTTATAGGATAGTTTGATACTAGGTAGCATGATTCCTCCAACTTCGTTGTTCTTTCACAGGATCGCTGTTGCTTCGTGGGGCCTTTTGTGGTTCCATGTAAAGTTTTGAAATGTTTGTTCTAGTTCTGTGAAATACGTCATTGGAATCTTGATAGGAATTTCAGCATAGTACTGGAAGTCCTACCACAGCAGTCAGACAGGAGGAAGAAATAAAAGGCATCCAGATTGGAAAGGAAGAAGTAAAACTGCCTTTATTTGTAGATGACATGATACTGAACATACAGAATCCCAAAGATCTGCCAAGAAACTACTAGGACTGATAAATGAATTTAGCAAAGTAGCAGGATATAAAATTAATATCTAGAAATCAGCAGGCATATTTATATTCCAATAACAAACTGACAGAGAAATTTTTTTAAAAAATCCCATTTACAATTGCTTCAAAAAGAGTAACATGTCTAGGATTACATCTAACCAAGGAGGTAAAAGACCTGAACCATAAAAAAATGAAAAAAAAAAAAAAAGGAAGAAAGAAAGATCTGTACTAGGAAAATTATAAGATACTGAGGAAAGAAATTGAAGAAGATACAGTAAGTGGAAGCACATACCGTGTTCAAGGATAGGAAGAATTAACATTAAAATGTCCATACTACTCAAAGCAGTCTATAGAGATTATTTTGAATGCTTTCATTGAGCAGGGTTTTTTTTGTTGTTTCAAAAACTAGAAAAGACATTTGCATGGCATTCATCCTCTCCCACTACCCCACCCCAATGATATCCCTCAGCAGATCCAAGCAAAAGCTTAAAAAATTTTTTTTTATTTTCAAATAAATGTAGGCTTGATAAAAGTAAGATAAAGCCATTTCAGAGATTAACAATAACTCATAACAACAGTATTACAGTTACAGGAACCAGGAAATTAACATTGATATAATACTATTAATAATTGGTGATGTCTAGTTTCTTCCAGTGTGTGACAGTGTCACATTCTTTCATGGCACTTTTATTGACATATTTGAGGATTATTGGTGTGTTATTTTGTAGACTATTCTTCAGTTTGGATTTGTCTGATGTTTTCAAATGATTACATTGAGGTTATGCATTTTTGGCAAGGAAACAGCAGAAGCACTGACTGGGCATTTGCTGTCAGTGCGTCATCTCCTTAGGGGTTTAATTGTTTTTGGTGATATTAACTTTGATCGCCTGGTTAAGGCGGTATCTGCCAGTTTTCTCCACTGTACAGTCTTTCTTTTTTTCCTTTGTAATTAATACTACCTTGTGGGGAGATTCTCTGAAACTGATAATCCTATTTCTCATACTTTTTGTTCACTAACTGTAGCATCTATTGAATGGTTCTCACCTGCAGTTATTATTACTACGGTTTTCTGTTGTCCATTTTCTATATCTGTCTTTTTTTCAATATTTATTAATTGGAATTTTATAAGGATGATCTGTCTTTTCTCTCCTGTGTATTTATTTTATTCAATTTATGTCATTTTTGTATCATGGATTATAAACCACTACCATCATTATCAAGTTATAGGTAAGCACGTCTGATAAAATTATTTTTGAAATTTTAATATATTGAGATGATTAAAAATTCAAAGGCTTTATAAGTATATGGTGAAAAAAATCTCTTCCACCTCTATATCCTGGGTACCCATTTCCATTGCAATGAGTTTATTTTTATTTATCCAGAAATATTAAGAGTTGAGAAAAGAATCTTTAATAAAAATTGCTATATTCTCAAGTATTTTACCTGGATTCTGATGATACCTACTGATTTACTGTTGTATCTTAAGATGTTTTTGACAAAGGTTTCTTAGTCTTCAGATTTAAATTTAAATTTTCATACAGTGCATATTATATAGAAATAAGGACTGGTTTTTCCTGAGTATTCTAAAGAACTAAATGCCGAGAAAGCAAAATTTTCATCCAATAATACTTGATATTTAACTTATCTAACAGAGTTCAAAAGCAACCTCCAGACAATTTAATTTAAATGATAAAGGATACATATTCCAATTAAAAGGATTGTGTTCACTTTTTAAAAAACCCTTTCCATCGCTCTGTTCTGTTCTTTCCGACAGCCCACTTTGCCTTCTGTGTGTTCCAGCAGTGTCCACGCACGCACTCAGGAAGCTGGAAGCGAAGAAGGGGGCTGCAGAGTGGGTTTTCCGTAGTCACCGAGACACTGAAGTGACCGAACTGCACTTAGTACAGTACAGCTAGTAACAACCCAAAGGTTGATTTGTCTCATTTTCTTCTTTCACATTCTCCAGTTACTGTCTCTTAAAGTGAATTTTAAGACTCTTATTTCACGAAGTCCTTTATGAAACTGTAAATAACAGGTGGTTGGACTTACTATGTCCTTGGACCAATTTTTTAAATCTCTGAGCATCATCATCATTATTATTATTATTATTATTATTATTATTATTATTGCAAAATAGGCATTCTGCTTCAGATTCTGAAGAGAATCAGGTGGTAATTCATATAAGTTATTTTAGCATAGTAGAGGTTCTCACATATTAAAAATAGTTAGATAGGTCTTTGTGAGTGTTTTAAGGAATTGGGAGTCGCTGACTCAATCCTTCCTATAATTTTGTGTAGAGAATCCAGTAGCGCATTTGTAACAGTAATGCAGCATTTGACTTAAAAGTACTTTCTACTTTCCTAATGGGAATATCTTTATTTTCTAAGTGAAAACTATGAAATATTTATATAGTAACGTGAAAGCTAAATGGTCTCTATAAATCCATCTCTGAGATGACTGCTATTAATAGTTGTTATATTTCTACAGTTGACCTGTAAGTTGTGTTAGTTTAAGGTGTACAGTGAAGTGATTAAACATTTATATAACTCACAAAGTGATCACCCTGGTGAGTCCAGTACCCCCGTCCAGTGTCATACATGGCGGTCACACTAGTGTTGACTTCAGTCCCTGTGCTTCATATCCCCGGCAACTGTCTGGCAGTTTGTACTTAATCCCTTCAGCCCCCCGCCCCCCCGCCCCCCAATTCTGGGAGCCATCTATTTGTTCTCTCTGAATGTGTTTCTGTTTTGCCTGTTTGTTTATTTTGTTTTTTAGATTCCATATGTAAATGAAATCATAGGGTATTTGTCTTTCTCTGTCTGACTCATTTCACTCAGCATAGTACCCTCTAGGTCTGTCTATACCCAGTCATGAAATGCTAGATCATATGCTAGCTCTATTTTTAAGTTTTGAGGTATAATGTCTTTTTTTTTTTTACTTTAACGTTTCTATCTAAAAATACACATACTTAGTATAAATTGGATCATACAATAGACATTCTTTTCCGTAACCCTTGAAAGAGCTTTTGCAGGAAGGCACAGCTATTGTTAAATACCTTACAAGATACAAAACAGCTGCTGAGAACAATCATGGAAATAGGATGTATACATTTTCATGAGACTTGGCTGTTTCATGTTTTTTATGTGAGATGTATCATCAGTTTCGCATAATTGTTAATTTTGGCAATTTAAAGGAGAGCTATGATAAATTTAATTTTTTAGTTTTTCTTTTTGTGCTTATAGTTCTGAAGTACAAATACTGTTTAACCTAAAAATAAGGTCCCATCTAGAGAATTATTGATAGCTTGCTTTTTTTCCTTGTCATTTTCAAAGCAGTTCCCTCACAGTTAAATCAGATTTAAGCTATTTTGGTTGTTTGAGTAAGCAAATCATATTCCACTAACTAGCGCATGTTGTTCAGTGATCTCCTTTTTAATGCATTCACTTTTCTGTACCTTGTGAATGTGGCTTTTTAAAATGGGCACAGTGAAGTTATATTATTCCACGGGTCTTGCTGTGCTCAAAATATCTTGAAAGCTTTCCCGGTATTTAGTAAACCCTGAATTAGAGGTCTCTGTTAGCAGAAGAGAGCTGTATAGACCAAAGGTATGTGACAGCCACCTCTATGTAGTGGCAGTTCTTCAGTTATAAATACACCCCTAATATTGTTATAATATTTAATGAGTATCATGTAAGTAGAGACTAATGATTTGTCAAGTAAGACCTAAACTCACTAAAAGCCTGCTTTGCTGTCTGTGCAAGTGTGCTGGGCCAGTGTCCATGCTGTATGTGTGTGTGAATGTGCTGGGCCAGTGTCCATGCTGTATGTGTGTGTGAATGTGCTGGGCCAGTGTCCGTGCTGTGTGTGTGAGTGTGCTAGGCCAGTGTCCATGCTGTGTGTATGTGTGAGTGTGCTTGGCTAGGGTCCATGCCTTATGTGAGTGTGGTGGGCAAGTGTCCATGCTGTGTGTGTGAGTGTGCTGGGCCAGTGTCCATGCTGTGTTTGTGTGAGTGTGCTGGGCCGGTGTCCAGATGGAGACCAGTTGTGGTGGTGAGGGAGTGCAGGGCTCACTTCAGCTTCTGCGGAAAGGTGAGAGCTCTCATTTTAACATCACTAGTGGCAGTTACATTGTGTACATCAGAACATGTTTTTGTAAATGATTGACTCTTATTTTACTGCATAAATTAATGGAAAAGATGAAGTTTAAAAATGAGGCTATAATGGTCAGTTGGTACTACAACTTTTTTAGCTACAGCTGTATTGCAAGGATACAGTAATTTTTTGGTGGATTTCAGGGGAAGGCACAAAGAAAACATATATAATGTCCAAATATAATGTTTATTAACATCAGAATGGCTAGTTGAGCAATTAGAATTAGCTTCCATAACATTGAGTGCAGAGTGTGTCTTGTATAACATTTTTTTCAGTGTTTTAAACAGTCATCTTTTAATTTGGAGTATTATAAATCCTCAAAATAATAACTTCTATGCATTTTACTGGTATATCATTGATAGTTTTTGTTTAATACTGAGCTAGTAAATATTTTTATTATTTCCAAATTTTTGTTTTCTTGGTTTGAATTTGTTGAAAAAATTCTAAGCCAGAAGCGAAGTAGGGCTATACTTTGTTCTTTTATGTGGTCTTCCAACATTACAGTATTGAATTTATACACAGTGTTTATCTATCTTGGTAAATGACTACTTAATTTTATAACTTAGATTTCTCACCTTCTATTTTTCTCTTCCGTATTATTTATGTTGTCTTGAATTCTGACATTTAACTTTTCCCATAGAGTGATTCATCTGTTAGTTAATCCAGTACCTTAGGTTTTAAAAGAATATGCAAAATTTTGAAGTGGCAGAGGGTGGGGTGCACATGGAATAACTCAGATGCGGTAAGAGTGGTGGTGACGGGAGAGCCAGCCGGCAGAAGTGAGCTGAGGCTCGGGAAATAGAAGAGTGGTTTTAAAGCAAAGCTTCTACTTCAGTTCATAGGTGAAGTAAGGGCAAGATAAAAAAGGCTTAAGGCAGATGGCGTATACTAACAGGTCGCATAAAACAGAACTATGTGGTGACTGTTTTTCCTCCTGACTTGTAAATAGGAGCACAGTTACTGACAGATAATTGAGCTTTAGTTTGGAACAGGAAAAAAATATCAAAATAATTAAAGCAGAAGAATGGGAGGAGACAGTAAGTAGCATAAGTGAAACAAGTTTTTACTCCTAAACAAAAATAGTGTTCAGGACATTGAGATTTGAAAAAGCATGAAACTGAGCATCAGTTCAAGAAAACATAGGAAAATGAGAGGAGCCTGAGTGATGGAAAGTTGACTACTCCCCCAGGCTGAAACATTTCTGTTCTAAACTTGGTGGCGCAACCTGTAGGTTCCAAAACAGATTGTTTCCTGTTGAAACGGATAGCTCCAGAGGGAGGTCCAGGTCCTACTGCAGCTTGAGATCTCATCGGATAGCTGATGAGGCGTGTCTGCATTTTAGTATCCAGGCTAGAGAAGTGCGAGCTCAGTGAAGCCGCAGTCAGTTGGACCTTTGACTCACTGAATAGTCATCCCTAAAAAATGTCAACTGGTAGATTAATGGAAACAGTCCACACACACAAAATTTAAATTGTCTCAGTTGTGGCCCTGTGGGTGGTGGAGGCTCGTCTTCGCATCATCAGCATGTCAGCATAGCGATGTGCTCACCGGAGAAGTGAAGGGGCTCCTGAACCCACTGTGGAGGGTGGGGCGCTTGGGACTGGGGGTCAGCAACCCCAGGCGGCGCACCCACTGGCACCCACTGGCACCCACTGGCTGTCAGGGAAGG
Source organism: Carollia perspicillata (assembly GCA_004027735.1). NCBI lineage: Eukaryota > Metazoa > Chordata > Mammalia > Chiroptera > Phyllostomidae > Carollia > Carollia perspicillata. The sequence goes on from PVKM010025200.1 coordinate 6,309, forward strand.
ATGTGCTCGTTCTCCCGGTGTGGGTGTGGGATTTTCCATATCAAAGGGATGTGTCTAGATGAGTGAGAGGGTGTGAAACCTCGTCACCGTGCATTTAGAGAAGAGGATGTCTAGATGTCTCAGAGCTCTTCAAGTATTCACAGGGCTGTCATTGGAAAGGCCCATGGTGTGTGCCTTCGGAGTATTGAGTGGTGGGGCAGTGTGAGAGGTGTTAGGGGTGATTTTGCTCAGTAAAGTCAATTTGTAACATTTTAAGAACTTCAGAGATGTCAGAAGCAGATTGTCTTGATCTTGGGGATATTTTTGAGTTAGTGTAATAGTAATTTTTTACTAGGAGATTAAACAAATGGTTCTGAGCTTTCAGTTTTCTGAGCTGCTGCTGTAGGTTGGTGAAGGTAGTGTGGAGATGAGGGGATATTTGAACGTTACCATGTTATGTTCAATACAACAAAAGAACATGTAAAACATACTAGTCATGCAACATTCTTGTGTTTCATAAATGAACACCTGTGAATCCACTGCCTGCAAAGGAACTAGAGTGTCGCCCATTTCCAGGACTTGCCTTTTTTTTTTGCTGTAATTATATCAGCTGATACCACCATTAGCCAAAGCTCTGATTGCCAGGACTTACAGAAAGGAAAGTTTGGAGACAGAACTTTAACCGTGAGGGAAAATAAATGGAGTTTTGCGTACTGAGGTTGGAAACCAGTGGATTCAGTTGACTCACTCCGTAAGCAACCTCTAATTATATGAGGCACAGGCACATACAAGTTAAGCAAGAAACATGTCTAAAATCACACAAGCAGTTACTGTTAGAACTGGAGTCAAAACTTGTTCTAACTTGAGTGTCGTAAAATAACATGCCAAGAAAGACTAATGATTTCCTGGCTAGAAAGTTGCTGTTAATAAAGGGTAGTACTCATACTCAGCCAGTTAGATCGACAGTGAATTAGGCTGCAAATCTCTTGAGAACTAGAACTTCGTTATCTTTTGTTCCCATATATGCTGTTTTGTATATAATTTGTGTTCTATTATTGAGTGAGATATCTTAGAGACTGAAAGAAACATGGTAGAAAGACTTTTTTATCTTAAGAAAAAGTAGAATTTATAATTTTATTTTTTAAGTATTTTTATTGATTATGTTATTACAGTTTTCCCAATGTTTCCCCCTTTATCCCTCCGCTGCCCTGTACCCCCCAACCCTCCAGCATCCCCCGCTTTAGTTCATGTCCATGGGTTGTACATATAAGTTCTTTGAGCTGTTTCCTGTGCCATTTTTTATCCCTCCCTGTCTATTTTGTGTCCACTAATTATGCTTCTTCCCTGTTCCTTTTCACCCCTATTCCTCCCTTCCTACTCCCCACTGATATCCCTCCATGTGATCTCCATTTCTCTGATTCTGTTCCTGTTCTAGTTGTTTGCTTAGTTTTTGTTTTTGTTTTTTAGGTTCAGTTGTTGATAGTTGTGAGTTTGTTGTTTTATTGTTCATAGTTTTGTTCTTCTGTTTCTTAGATAAGTCCCTTTAACATTTCATATAATAAGGACTTGGTGATGAAAACTCCTGTAACTTGACCTTATCTGGGAAGCACTTCATCTGCCCTTCCATTATAAATGATAGCTTTGCTGGATAGAGTCATCTTGGATGGAGGTCCCTGCCTTTCATAACTTCAAATACTTGTTTCTAGCCCCTTCTTTCCTGCAAGTTTTCTTTTGAGAAATCAGCTGATAGTCTCATGGAAATTCCTTTGTAGTAGGTAACTGTCTCCTTTTCTCTTGCTGCTTTTAAGATTCTGTCCTTATCTTTAATCTTGGGTAACTTAATGATGATGTGCCTTGGTGTGTTCCACTTTGAGTCCAACTTCTTTGGAACTCTCTGGGCCTCCTGGACTTCCTGGAAGTCTATTTCCTTCACCATGTTGGGAAAATTTTCCTTCATTATTTGTTCAAATCAGTTTTCCATTTCTTGCTGTTGCTCTTCTCCTTCTGGCACCCCTATAGTTCGGATTTTGGAATGTTTCAGGTTGTCCCAGAGATTCCTAAGTCTCACTTCGCTTTTTTGAACTCTTGTTTCTTCTTTCTGTTCCAGTTGGATGTTTATTTTTCCCTTTTGTTCCAAATTGTTGCTTTGAGTCCTGGTTTTCTTCCTGTCACTGTTAGTTCCCTGAATATTTAGCTTTATTTCATTTTGGGTATCTTTTGTTTCTTTCATTTTTCCACCAAGCTTAATCAGTCCTGTGAGCATTTTGATGACCAGGGCTTTAAACTCTCCATCAGACAGGTTGGCTGTCTCCTCATCACTTAGCTCTCTTTCTGAAACTTTCCTCTGTTCTTTCATTTGGGCCATATTTCCTTGTCTTGGTGCACCAGTGAGGTTGTGAGGGGGCGGGGCCTTAGGAATTCACCAGGGCGGGACAACCCTCCTTGCTGCGCTGTGGGGGAGGGGCGGGAGAGGGAACTCTGCAGCTCACCTGCTAGCCCACTTTACAAGGAGCTCTCTGGTGTGAGACTGGGAGTTCCTACCATCGTGCAGACTGCCGCAGTCCACAGAGAGCTCCGAATCTCAGTTTCTCCTTCAGCCGGCCCCGCCCACGTGGTCCAGATTGGTGGTTGTCCTCCTCTTGGTTGTGCGAGGAGATGAAGGGTTTCTACCTACGCCTCCATCTTGGCTGGAACTCAAATTTATAATTTTATTGTTTGTGCTTTTGCTTTACACAACTCCCCATCATTAGAAAACAGTCTCAGAGTTTCTTTCCTCTTGACTTCTTTCTTGACCCCAGTACCTGCATTAGTTGATAACTGCCGCTTTTGTGCTCTCGCTGTCTCTACCTTCCTACTGTCCCTGTAGCTTGCTTCCTTGTTCCTTTACATCTCCGGTGTTAGACTAAGTTCTTTGAGAACTGCAATCATGACTTAATTAGCTTGAATGCCCTAGACCCTAGCTTATTCCCCCTTTCATTCACCCACCCATCTACCCAGTCCACTGAGTATTAATTGACGACCCCTGTGCACCGGGCAGGATTCTGGAAGCTGGGGAGACAAAGGGTAATAGCAGCTCATGGAACTTTCAGCAATCAATCAATCACACAAATGTTTATAGAAATGTAACTTAAATTGTAAATATTTTATGTCACCTAATTGGCTATAGGAACATTATTCATTTTTATATATTTATGTTTTTTAAATTGAGGCATCTGGATTTTCTCATTTATAATTGATTTCCTTGGTTTTTCTAAGTTTAATAAAATCGTTTACCTGGAAAATCATTCCCTCGCCTCAAACAGTTATATTATTTTGATTACTTACAGATTTTAAATATTGAACTACTCTTGTATTTATAGTATAAATTCCACTTTGTTTTGGTGCATTATTCTTTTAATATGCTGGGGAGCCTCTTCATTGAGGATGTTTGCATCTGTATTTCTAAATGAATTTTATCTGTAGTTCCTTTCACGACATTGTTGGGTTTCTCTGTCAGTGTTTATTACCTTCACAACCGGAATTGGTCAGTTTGAAGAAGGTTTAAATCTAAAAAACTAATACTGAGAGTTTTTATATGGAGAATGGGACTAAAGGATGTGTGTAATTTTACTTAGATTAACTTTTTCTAATTCCCTCCAGTTAATTACTTGCTATAATTACATAAGTAATCATTTATGTTTAAATTATTACTTGGTTGTTGAAAACTTGATTTGAGAATTAGTTGCATGCTAATTTAGGAAGCACACTGATTCGATACTGGACATCTTTCGGAAAGATTTCACCACGAAACTGGAAGTATAAAAAATAAAGAATTGAGATCTCATTCCTGTAATGTATTACAGTTCAGTTCAAGATACCATTTTTAAAATTTTTTCAAAATTTCATTTGCTTTCAGAAATAAACATTGGTTTAGCTTTGACAAGCACATTGTATTCTGAGAGAAAATTTGTTACAAATATTGCCATCACAGAAGCAGAAAATGTATTAGAGTGTAGTGTTTCCACTGATTAGGACTATATAACTAAGAACATCTTTTATAATGCCTTTTTGCTGCGCTAGATTTTACTTAACTAAAAGTGATTTAAATAACTAAAAACAATTAAAGTGTGCATTCCTATTCTATAGTTCCTTAATAACAATGATTGAAATTCCATGTTTGGAAAGCATACAAAGTACATTTTAAAAATAAAAAAAATCATTTTTAAATAGTAATGTACACAAACCTTATCCCTCAAATAGGATGTAATCTATAAAATGAAAGATGGTTACAAAAATGTAATTTTTTAAGAATTAATTTTTTTGGAAAAATTTTAAATTTCTAAATTGATTTGAGAGAGGGGAGGGTGGGAAGAGAAAATCATTGGTTTGTTTTTCACTCATGTACGCATTCATGGCTGATTCACGGATGTGCCCTCACAGGAGTTGAACCTGCCCCTTTGGTGTGTTGGGATGACACTTGAACCAACTGTGCAGCCCTGCCGGGGCCTGTCCAGCTAATTCAGTAGCAACAGCCCCTGTGTTCCAGTGCCCAGGCGCCTGTCCTCTAGCGCTTTGTGGAAGCTTAAGGAATTCTTGAAAGAGTGCATCAATTTTTTTGAACAGGGTTCGGTTCATTAAAATAGATTTCTTATACTTTCTTTTAAATAAGTGTACTTACACCTGGGATGTCATAATAGTTTTTTTTTAAGGTACTTGACTAGGTAGCTCTCTATTTTTTATATTTCACACAATAACCCAATGTAGTTTAGTTTTCACTACCATCTTTTCTTTGAAACGTCTCTGATCGTCAGTGTTTTAGTGGTCAAATCCAAGGTTCCTTGCTCTTGACCTTACCATGCCTTTGTGATATTTGACACTTCTGATTACCCTGTCCTTGTTTCTGTGATCTCTGAGCTTCTGTGATAACTCTTCCCTACTTCTGTCTACCTCCATTTCTTCTTGGTTTGGATCTTCTTTTTCTCGTCCCCTAGATGCTGGTTTATCTAGGGTCATCCTATCTTGCCTTCTCCCTGCGCCCCAACACACCTTCTCTGTTTCTGAAGCTTTAGTCACTAAATCTGAGTGTCAAACTCAGACTTTCGCTGAACTAAAAATCTATTTATCTGAAGTAGAAGAGAGCCTTTGGTATTAAGTTTTGTTTGATAGGCATTCTTGTGGTAGTTATTTGACCAAAGCTATCATTTGGAATTACTGGCCTCATTTATGCATAGAGAAATTAGATAAAATAACATCTACCTAATGTATCATAGTGGATAAGAACTTGGGCTCCAAGGTTAGTTTTAATGAAATATATTACTTGGTGTATAAATTTGATTTCTGGTAGAAATTAATTAAACGATAGTCCTGTTAGACTGATCCAGAGAATGATAGACAAGGTCAGCAATTCTTTACTTCTTTGAGTTTTAATACTTTACCAACGAAATTTGCCCCTCTTTTCCCCGCCTTGGACCAGCAGGAACATTTTTGTCTAATACATTTCAATTTTGTCCCTTTCCACAGAAATCAGCCGAGTGCGGAAAGACATGTACAACGACACATTAAATGGCAGCACAGAGAAGAGGAGTGCGGAGCTGCCTGACGCCGTGGGACCCGTCGTTCAGTTACAAGAGAAACTCTATGTGCCTGTGAAGGAGTACCCAGATGTGAGTGCGTTTTGTCGTCTTCGTCAGTGCTTCCTGCTTTACGTACCTTGGGAAGTGTGGTCTGGCAGTGAATACTTGGGCATTGTCAGCCGCTTTAAAAGAGTTTCGTGAGGGGACTAGATGTATGAATCATTAGGTGTGGGTAACTTAAAAATTTTTTAGTATGTTTTAATTTGAATGCTGCTGTGTCACTTTTGGCAATGCATGTGGTAAATACTTAGTTTTAGATTTCAAATCAAGGCAAGAATTATGTAAAGAGCATTGGCCTGAGGGTTCCAGAGCTTTGCATACAGCTCCTAGCTTGACTTTGAACTGACCTCAAAGAAGCCATAGCCTGCCTGGGCCATGTTGTCTTTTCAGTAAAATGAGAGTTTGGACTAGGACAGCTACGGTTTCTTTCAGTGCTAAAATTTCTGTGATAACCACTATTTATAACTTATTTTTTGTTCTTTTTAATCCCTTGTGCAACTATTCCGTGTAAACATTTTGTTGCGGATCACCTCCTTGTCCTATACCAGTTAACTTATAAATAGCTCCAAGCCTGCTTTTGTTACAAAGCCCTACTTGATATGATCCTCTTTCTCTGACCTCAAGTAAATGAGTTTCCCTCTTCCTCAGCACGCTGCACACTCGCCCTGGCTCTTAGAACAGGTCGAGCCAGTTTCTAGCCTGAGGACCTTTGTGTTAGCTGTGCACCGATCTCCGCTGGCCGGCTGCTGCTTGTTGAGGCTTTAGCTTAAATGTCACTTCAGAGAGGCCTCCCCTGACCATTTAATCTAAAAGCAGTCTTGGTAGTCATTGTTTCACATTAAGTGTCTTTATTTCTCTTCAGTAGCGTTTATTATCTGGTATTTTTTCTTGTTTAATTTTTCTGTCTCCCCAGCAAGGTATTTAAAGGCGCTTAAGAACCCGTTTTTGTTTCTAAGTGCTGTGTTGCAGATATGCACGATATTGGACATGATAGGCGTCCACTCCCTGTTGAATAATCAAGGGCAAATTGGTGGCTTTTCGTTAGGGTTCAGAGGACTTACCTGAAAGCAAGTACAAGAAAGAAAGTCAGAAATGTGATGTGTCCTCCTAAAATTCAACGATTTTATGGACAGTACACTAATCTAGAGAAGGGAGATAAACAACGTAAGGTGGATTGATGGAAACAAGCTTTGATATTTCATAGATTGTATTTCCAGTATAATTTTCTATAAATCTAATGCATTTACTGTTTTTTTCTAGTACTTTTGGTTGTAAATATACAAAAATTATTGATAATGTAGGCAAAGTGAGAATCTGTTGGAAGATAATTGGGCATAGTAAAAAGAATTAAAGGTGGCAGTCAGGCCGCTGTGAGAACCCCAGTAAGAGTTTGGACCTTCTCTGCTGAAAGCCTTGCTTTTCACATACCTTGGAGTTAGTGCCCCCCACACTTTGTCCTTAAGATTCTCTGTAGGGAGAATGTGTTTTGGACCAATCTGCCATGACCAGGGACATGATGCGATCGCACTTGCATAACCTGAACGTGACCACTGTGGGCCTGCCCCTGGGTGTTGGGGTGGGTCCTAGACGTGGGTGTTGTGATTTGGGCAGCACTCTCCCCTGACGTCTGCTGTTTTGGTGTTTCAGTATCTCCTGAAGTATGTCAGC
>PVKM010025201.1:0-20064 GCA_004027735.1 Carollia perspicillata
TGATAGAAGTAGAAAGCTACCCAGCTCACATTGTAAAATAAAACACCCAGCAGTCTCCCAATAGCACTGCATATGACATCCACTCCAGTGGATATCCTTGCAGGAAAAACCGCATTAGCTCTTTCTTGGCTGTATTCCCTGGATACAGTTCATGGAAGGTTAGTGTTATGGACCTTCCATTGTCTTGTGTGCCACATCAAAATGAGGTTCCAGTGTGCTGCTCAAAGAAGCAGACTGTCTCCAAGACAGAAACAAATTGAGGAGGTTTTCAAACATTGATGTTTATGTGCATGGAATCCTCTGGCATACTGTGTTCCTAGTTCTCACCATTAATTGAGTAGATACTTTGAGCCTGGCAATGTGTTAAGACAGTTATCCTTATTATCTAATTTAATCTCTACAGTGATCTGTGACATGGTGTGACCTACTCTAATATCAATTTTCCATATAAATAAACTGAGTCTTCTATAGCTAGGTAATGTGTTGAAAGTCTTCAGGTAAAATGTGGCCAAGTTGTGGTTTGCCCTCAGGTGTTTCTAATCTAAAAGATATACTGTATTACTCTACCACACTGCCTCCAATGTCTATTCACAGGCATGTCTCAACTACATGGTTGCTGATCTGGTGAGGATGGCTCCAAACCACTGGAGAGGGGAGAAACAATATGAAAGAGCTCATCTGAGAAAAGTTGAGGAAAGTTAAAACTCTCTTCACTGTGAAAATGCATCTTTGACTAAAAGGTTACCAAGATATTTGACACACAAGATTACAGCAGTAGTAGCTGTGGTTGCAGAGGTCATCAGCACCTGTATGGCACTTACAGCATCATAAAGAAACTCTCTTTATGCCTGTGTTCACTGGCATTATTTTCTATTCCCCAAGTATTCTCTCTCTCCCCCGCCACACACACACGCATACATTCACACACACCACAAGTAGGGTTTCCTGTATACTGCCTTGCAGCACCTGCCTTGAAAGTCCACAGACCCAAGTGAATGACAAGGAAGCATATTTGGAATGATCAGCTATCCAATCTCTTTCCTAGGCTAGATGAGTGTTTACCAGATAATTTTCATCATCAACATGTTTGTGTTCCATGATTTACTAGATGCTGTCACTTACCATCTCTGTTTCAAAATCGATTTGTTCATTTGAAATGAAAGTGTTCCATTTCTTTCTCTCTTTTACTTCTAGTTTAAAGCTTTGTTCCTATTTGTCTGCAATCCTAGAGCTGTTTAAATTAGTGCAGGGTTTATTGTTATTATTATTATTGAGTGTAAAATACACTCCAGGGATAGGCTGGCCTCACAGTTACTCAAAGTACTCAGCCACATTCTGGAAATTTGTGGTACAGGAAAACACTGTTGTTAATAAAAAAAGGTTTTGTTATTAAGAGCTTATCTAAAATCCCTCTTCTCACCTTCTGATTTCCCCTCTATGAGCTGCTTGAGGGTTTGGTTCTTTTCCTTTGGGAGGGCAAGAGTTTTGTTCCAGGATGTGAGCTTCTTGGAGAATTAGAGCCATTTCCTCAAAGCTCTAGGGTGGAATGACCTCAATAGAACAGGCCAATCATATTCAGTTGATATTTCAAAAATGGCAGAAGCCTGCTGATCATCCCCTGTCTCCAAAGAAAACTTCAAAAAAGCACAGATAATCCCTCAGGCCATTTAGCAAGTGTCTGGTCACTCCTGGAGCTCTTATTACACATGTGCATATTCTGTCCACCTACCTCAGGAATAAGGCTGGGGTATCACATTATCCCCAAAGCACCTTGTCGTCTATTCAGATCTGTGGTCTTGGATGCAGGTGCAAGGCACATGGCAGGAAGTGTGCCCTTAGCTTGCCTTGGAGGAATTGGGATACCATTAAAGTGCAACGATTAAACCTTCTCCACATGTTTGTTTGTGCACTGGCTTATTCTGATTCTTAGGAGGAGTGACACATGGTAACAATTTCTCACCTCCAGGTCTTTCAGAGTCCGGGAGAACCACACCATTACAAGGTCCTGGGATCAGAGGGCCAAGAGCAACTTGGGAAGCTCTCCGAGTTAACCTCCTACCTCTGAGCAGCACTGATGGGGCACCACCAGCATGTCACAGAGTGAAATGTCGCTCTGCTCTGTAGCCTCTCAAGAGATGAGTTTGTGTTCTCTTTGGCCAGGATGGTTGTCACTGTCAACTGCTCTCTTTGGACACTGACCTGGAGCTGCAGCCATACCCTTTAATCCACTTGAGTTCAGTTTAGCTGCAGTGGACAGTTCCAAACCCATGCAAATGAGTGCCCCAGCAGCTCTCTGCTTTTCAGCAGCAAGACTTCTTCCTAAGCCACGAAAAGAAGCTTTGTCCCGGTGCACAGCCCTGGAGTAAATATCCTTGGGGACCCTCAACCAGGGAAGTTGGAAATCAGTGAGAAATGTCAGCTTCCTGTCCACAGGATTGAAAATGGCAAGGCATATCCTTTCCGGTTCTGTGGGAGACCCCAGAGTAGCTGAGCCCAGTTCCCACTGTGGGAGCCAGCCCAATAACAGTCTTTCTGGATGTTTCTTCCCCTTTGGTCTTCTACTCTTTGTCCTTTGCTCAGCTTCCTGAGATTACTTTCCTCAGAACCATCTGCATCCAAACCCATGTCTCAGACTCTGTTTTCAGAATCACCCAAACTAAGACAACACCCCAATATCCTTGAGGTTGGATCTAAAGCAAACATGAACAATTTGCTAGGTTGCTTCATCTAATTGTCCGCCACTAGATAAAGGGAAAAGGAAGGTCAATGTATTTGAATAGACAACTCATCTGGCCATCTGAGTGGATGGATGGCTTTCTATTTCTTTTTAATTTAAGGGGAGCATGAATGCTGCTTTCTACAAATGCTGTATGTTCCCACATTGGGATTAAGACCTCACTCAGGACTCTTTCTTACTCAGGACCTGCAACTTTTGCTCAGCCTGCACTATCTCTCTGTATAAGGCTCCATCACCCAGGGAGTGGTCAGGGCTCCCTGAGAATAGCAAGTGGCACTGGAAAATCTCTCTGTCACTTGCCTCTTTTCCCCCAAATTCTGTCCCTAAGGGCAAGCGGTTTACTCCTGCAGCTGTTTGGCTCTCCCGCTGGAAACATTGCTGTTGCTCTTCTGGGCAATTTAAAAAAGGCCAATCACTGTAGAAAGCATGGAGGTGATGGAGCTGGACCAAGGCTAACCCATGAACTTGGTCAAGTGCCACATAAGTGGGCCATGCTGCCATGAATGGGACTCAGCTAAAACTACCTGCCCCAAGGATAATGCCATAATGGTAGTATTAAAATGGATGTTGCATGGCAGCTTTAATTTTTTTCTAGCTTTGTTGAGGCATTATTTACATATAAAATTAAGGTATTTTAAGTGCACACACTGTACACTTCATATACACTGTAGAGTGCTGTGTGATAAACTTTGTTAATTTTAAACAGTAGTCATCACCTCAATCAAGACATGGTACATTTCCACCACCCTAAAAAAGTCTTTGTGTCCCTTTGCTGTTAATCCCCTCTCTTGATCTCTAGCCCATGGCAATTATTGATTACCTTTGTGTCACAATAGTTTTGCCTTTTCTGGACTTTTATGTAAATAGAATCAGGCAGCATTTAATTTCTAAGCTCCATTCATGTTGTTTCTTGTGTTAATATTTCGTTCCTTTCTATTCATGAGTAGTTTTTGTCCTGTGGTTTTTCCAGACTTTGTTTATTCATTTAACATCTGAAGGGCATTTGAGTTGTTAACATTTCTTGGTTATTTGAATTATGCTGCCATAAAATGCTGGCATTTGAGTCTTTCCATGGACATATTATTCTTTTCCCTTGGGTAAATACTTGGCTGTGGGATTGTTGGGCTACATATGTACCATTTTGTCACATGGTTGTGCAATTCTGCACTCCCACCGGTAGTATATAAGAGTTCCAGCTGCTCCTCATCATCGCTAGGAGATGATTGGTGGTGTAGTCAACCTGCTGACTTTACCCATTCTAGTGGGGCATGTGGTGCCCTCTCAATGTGGTTCAAATTTGCATTTCTGTGATGAATAAAAATGCTGAGAAATTTTTTATGGGTTCATTGTTCAGATACAATTGCAGCTAAACAATACATTAAAGTATTCTTAGAGAATGTCCCAAATCTAAGGTAATGCTATTACCATTAAATTACAGATGAAGATCTGAGACTGATAGTGGCTAAATGACTGGCCTAAGTTACTCTGGCAGTACTGAGGGTGAGGCTTTGAGAACAGTGTATTCTCCACTAGAACAGTGGAGAATAGTGTGTATTCTCCACTAGTGTGTATTCTACACTAGTAGAACAGTGTATTCTCCACTAGGCCAAATGCCTCAAGTGCTTGGAACAACTGTTCTTAAAGGGCCTATGGATATACTAATAACCTGAAACTGTGACAGGCTGGTGGCATATTTTGACATTAATGTCAAAATTAGTCAGCTATTCAACATTGCCAAGTATTTTGTTCTTTTAAGCTGTTAAACCTCTAACCATTTCTACCAGATTTAATAAATGGCATTGTCACATGCTTAGTTAGTAAGTGAAGAAAGTTATTTTATTTGTGAAGTATTCCCTTCTGTGAATTTGGCCCATTTGGGCTTTATAAGAAGGAAGCTCTCCATTTATTTCCCACACTGTAGGGAGTGGGTGAAAAGAGGCCTCATATCACTCAATTCTCCCTCCTCTATTCATTGATGCCCAAAATGCTTTCTGCTCTGGTAGAGTCAGACTTTGATTTTGAACTTAAGGCTTAGAGTCCTGAGAAAGTTAATATCTAATACATGCCTGACAGCAGAGATGCTGAAAAGTGTCCTACTGACTCTGGAGCACTTCAGGACTTAGGGATGTGTTGGGGGAGGATGGGTTTGAGTGAAATGTAAATTTTACTCTTAAGAATAAAAGCAAAAAGCTGAAGTTCTCAGGCTTCCTGGCCAAGCCACTGGGAAACACAGAAGCCAGAGATAGAATAATGTTCCAAATTGTCCCCAAAAGCAATTATGAATGTTAGAACCATGGCTTCAAAATTTTCTATACTATTTAATTCTGCTACTTCCTGTGCTTGTTATTGTTATGGCCTTATCTATTTCCATATTTAAAAAAATTAAACTCTCTAACATTAAAAGAACACTTAGATTTAATTTTAAAACTGTAGGGGAAGGGCCCTTGGAAATAGCTAATCTTAGGGAAGAGGAAAAGTCTTTTAATGCAAAAAGGAAACTAATCTACAACTTGTAAGAAGATGGGGATTCACACAATAGCGATTAGTTCATGTGTACAGTTAGTCCAATTGTGTGCATATGTGTGTGCTGTGTGCATGTATGTTTTGGGGTTATGGGGAGTAGGGATCAAATTCAAGTGCTCCAGGGAAGGGCATCACTTTGTTTTGTTTTTGATTTTTAAATTTATTTATTTATATTTGGGGAGAAAGAGGAAGGGGAGGAAAGACAGATGGATGGACAGACAGACAGAGAAATCCATTTGTTGTTCCACTTATTTATGCAGTCATTGGTTGATACTTGTACGTGTCCTGACCAATGACTGAACCTGCAACCTTGGCTTTTTGGGATGAAGCTCTAACCAGCTGAGCTACTGAGCCAGGGTGGGAAGGGTACTATTTTTGTTTTCTGTGGTCATTTACTCCTTAGAGTGAATTAATGAAATTCATACATTGAGACCATGTTTAATGAGGCCAACAAAGAAACTATTTGGGTGAAGAAGGGGTTCACAACTCTGGCTTTACATCTTTGTTGATGTGTTTTTTTGCTTTGCTTTACTTTCAAACTGTCCCAAGTCAAAGACTTGTTGATACATTATTTCCTATAAAATGTCTTGTTGCTGTAGTTTCTGCCCAAACAATTTAGTCCTGCAGTACCACATGCCATGCACCTGCAAGGCAGTGGTCTCCCACCTGGTGAGTCACTCAGGGGCAGTTCACAACAGCTGAACAGGGCCCGCCCCCAGGTAGCCCAACTTCATCATCTGTGCAGCAGCCTGGGCACTGGGCTCTTAGAAGTCTCCTCAGGTGATTTTCACATGCAGCAAAGTTGGGAACCACTCATTGGGAAAAGAAATGGGGATGAAAACAGAAGTTGACAGATCATAGAGCCTGAGGAAATGACTCTAAAAATGAAAGATGGCAACTTGGGTTTTTTTCCTGAGTAATTATTCAGCTTATTTTATTTTTTTACTCAATTTATTATTCAGGCATTTTTTTTTTTTTTTTTACTTAGTCCACTTTTCTGGTTTTCAGATGGGAAGCTCTAACCACAGTTGGAATTTCACACTGCGTCTGAGAAGACAGTTCCCATGACCACGGGACATTTGGTCCTCCAGCATTCCCATTTACAGCACTTTGAAAAGAGGCCCATAACTGAGGTTTATGTTTGCAACTCTTTGCATGAGTGAAGAATTAATATAGACCTTTCAGTAGATGAGTGTTGAGGTGTGAAAAAAAGGTGATCCCTTCACATTATTTTTATCTTGCTTTAAATATTTGAACATCAAAACCAGCAGATATTTAGATTAAGCATTCATGGAGAGTTGTGCATATCTACAAACTACAGCAATAGTCAAAAACTGTATAATTCTCTACTAGCTACAAGACAATCATTTCTAGTACAAATAAAAATCCACTGATGAAAATGACCAGTTTAGAACAACTGTGCTATACTTACCAACTTTTATATAAACAGTGCCTAAGAAAGTCAGATCATTGGCTACAAACAGGCTATATTTAGATGACTTCCCATCCCAACTCATTCCCTGTCCTTGTCAGGGCCACAGTGGCTTCCCACTTGGTCATAACAATGTTTGACCTATCAAGGTTTGTTTCTATGTAATCTGAGTTACTTCCTTTTTCCAGGCTGCCTTGGAACCCACCATGTAAATGCACATCAGCATGTGGCCCCACCCAGCTTGGCAGTCTCTATACCCTGGACCACAAGGTTGATGAGATTAGGGCACTGGAACTGTGTAAGGCAACTGTGGGGTGTGGGCTGGCTGCTGCTGCCCTCTCGCTCGATGTCACCCAGGCACTGGGCCACATGGGCTCAAAGGTTCCCAAAAGTGTTGGGTGTCCTCCCTCCACCACTTCTCAACGTACTTTTAGGTGGGGAGAGCAGAGAAGATAGAGGGAGACTAGGCAGGAGAAATGGAAATACCTTGAGAAAGGTGGGTCTTGCTTCAATTCAGGTCTATACTGAGTAGACTTTGACTAACTGCATCCACTAAATTACTTTCTTTTCTGAGATACTATGAAAATAAATCACCTTTGTATGAAAAAAGCTTCTATAAAAGAAACAGAAAATGATCTGGCTCTGTTACTCAGTTGGTCAGAGTGTCATCCCATAACCAAAGGGTTGCGGGTTCAATTCCCAGTCAGGGTATATACCTAGGTTGTGGGTTCTATACCTAGTTCAGGTGTGAGTGGGACGCAACCAATCAATGTTTCTCATGTGGATGTGTCTCCCTCTTCTTTCCCCTCTCCCTTTCTCTCTCTCTCTCTAAAAGCAATGAAAAATAATGCCCTCAGGTGAGAATAAAAAAGAAATAGAAAACAATGAGTGTTGGCAAGGGCATGAAAAAATCAAAACCCTTGTGCAGTGTTGGTGGGAATGTGAAATGGTGTAGTTCTTATGGAAAATAGCATGATGGTTCCTAAAAAAATCTAAACATAGAATTAGCATATGATCCAAAAGAAATGAAAGCAAAGACTGAAAAAATATTTATACTCCCATGTTCACAGCAAAATTATTCACAACAGCCAAGAGGCAGAAGCAATGTAAATGTCCATTGACAGATGAATTGATAAACAAATGAAACATGGTATATACATACAATAGAATATGATCCAGCCTTAACAAGGAAGGGAATTCTGACACAGGCAACCACATGGATGGATCCCTGAAGGCATTATTCTCAGTGAGGTAAGCCAGTCACAAAAGGACAAATACTGTATGATTCCACTGATATGTGGTACTTAGAGTAGACAAATTCAAAGAGACAGAAGGTAGAATGGTAGTGGTCAGGGACTGGGGGCCTAGAGGGAGAATGAAAATTTAGTATTTAACGGTACAGAATTTCAGTTTTTCAAGGTGAAGAGTTCTGTGGACAGATGGTGATAATTGTTGCACAGCAATGTGAATGTTCTTAACATCATAGTGTCTCAAACTGTACACTTGAAAATTGTTAAGATGTTAAGTTTTATGTTGGTGTATTTTACCACATTTTTTTAAAAAAGGGAAGCAGATTTAAAACTAGTAAAATATGAGCTCTGACTATGGAGATTTTTTTCTCTTCACTTGGGGACCCTTGTTATTAGTGCATGCATATACTTCATGAAGTCACTCCAACCTGTCAACATGAACTGGTCTTTCTGTTCATGTGGTGGGTCCCCTCATCAGCATTCTCCAGGACCTAAGCTGGGAATAGCATAACACAGCCTGGACCTTTGCATATTTCTTTTTGCATTTGTTAAGGTTTTAATTGATCGTTGATCAACATAGGGGTTAAGGCGCTGACCCCTTATGTAGTTAACAACCTGTGCATAACTTTTAACTCCCCAAAAGCTTACCTACTAATAGCTATTGCTGACTGGAAGCCTTACCAGTAGCATAAGTAGTCCAATAACATGTATTTTGTATGTTATATGTATGTATATGTACTGTATTCTTACAATAAAGTAAGCCAGAGAAAAGAAAATGTCATTAAGAAAATCTCAAGGAAGAGAGTTCCAGCCAAGATGGAGATGTAGGTAGAAACCCTTCACTTCCTTGCACAACCAAAGGAGGTTAACAACCAATCTAAAAATAATATACAACAAGAAGCGCCAGAAAATCTAACTGCATGGAACTCTGACAACCAAGGGATTAAAGAAAAAAATCAACCAGAACAACCAGATCAGTAAGAACCCATGGCAAGGCTGTGCAGGCAGAGCCAACTGAGAAAAACCTCGGTGAGACGGTGGACCAGGTGGGCAGGGCTGGCTGAAGGGTAAACTGAGACTCGGAGCTGACTGTGGACTATGGTGGGGGTTGTGGTGGTGTGAGAAGCTCCCAGTCTCATACTGGAGTCCGTTGGAAAGTGAGCTAGAGAAGCAGGAGAGCTGCATTGTTCCCCCTTTGGCCCCTCCCCCACAGGCAGCAAAGAGGTTTGCCCTGCCTGGGTGAATACCTAAGGTCCCACCCCCTCACAGCTTATCAGGTGAGCCAAGACAAAGAAATAGTGCTCAAATGAAAGAATAGAAAAAAACTTCAGAAAGAGAACTAAGTGGCAAGGAGATAGCCAACCTATCTGGTGGAGAATTTAAAGCTCTGGTAATCAAAGTGCTCACAGACTGATTGAACTTGGTCAAAAAATGAAAGAACAAATGAAAGATACCCAAAATGAAATAAAACAAAATATTCAGGGAACCAACAGTGACAGGAAGGAAACCAGGACTCAAAGAAATGATTTGGAACAAAAGGAAAAAAATAAACATCCAACTGGAACACAATGAAGAAACAAGAATTCAAAAGAGTGAAGAGACTTACAAACCTCTGGGGCAACCTGAAATGGTCCAATATCCGAATTATAGGGGTACCAGAAGGAAAAGTACAACAGCAAGAAGTTGAAAACTTATTTGAACAAATAATGAAGGAGAACTTCCCCAATCTGGCAAAGTAAATAGACTTCCAGGAAGTCCAGGAAGCCAAGAGAGTCCCAAAGAAGTTGGACCCAAACAGGAATACACTAAGGCACATCATCATTAAACTACCTGAGATTAAAGATAAGGAGAGAATCTTAAAAGCAGCAAGAGAAAAGGAGACAGTTATCTGCAAAGGAGTTCCCGTAAGGCTATCAGCTGATTTCTCAAAAGAAATCTTACAGGCAAGAAGGGGCTGGAAAGAAGTATTTGAAGTCATGAAAGGTAATGACCTACATCCAAGATTACTCTATCCAGCAAAGTTATCATTCAGAATGTAAGGACAGATAAAGTGCTTCCCAGATAAGGTCAAGTTAAAGGAGTTCATCATCACCAAGCCATTATTATATGAAATGTTAAAGGGACTTATCTAATAAAAAAGAAAATAAAAAAGATGAACAAAAAAAGGACAACTGTTGGGAGCTTCCCTGCCTGGTTTCAGGAGCTGTAAACAACCCATGGCTAAGGCTGAGTGAGCAACCTCCAGATTGTGAGCCACTAAGGAGACAAAGCTTATCTCCCTGGCAGGAGTGCTGCTTCTGCTCCTTTTTTTGTAACTTGCCCCCAGTGCTTGATCAGTTAGCCGATGATGGGTAAGATTCCCCAAGGGGGGAACGACCTAAGAGAGGCATGATCATGTGGAGGCCCCAGGGAAGGACTTGGGGGGCTATGGAGAAAAGGGGTGATGGACCCTCACCCCTTGGCTTTGATGAAGCCTGAGTTCTCATTTCTCCTAATTTCTTGGCTATCTTGCTTCCTTTGCCTGACTTAAACCTGAAACAATGACAGACGGTGGTGCAGCCCTGTGCTGGGAAGGGCCGGCTGCCTGGGTGATCAGGCCTGAAAAAGGACATGTAAAATCTTGTGAAGCCTGCTCTGCTAAGAATGCTCCTAGTTAAATGATAAAGTTCTGAGCAGGATATGAGTTTGTTTCCCAAAGTTTTGTAGCCTTTTAGCTGATAGACCCTGACGCAGAAGAAGCCCTAATAGTTCTTTGCATGCTGTCTATTGTTTGATCCTTACTGCCTGACAATGATTAAAGAATACCTGTATTCTTGTGCAAATTGAAATCCAATAAAGCCCTGTCAAGGCAAGGGTCAGCGCAGTCTCCCCTTGAGAGAATGGCGTTGCCACCCTTTTTCCTCCACAGGACTCAGTAGTCTGTGTGAACTTGTCTCATATCTCATCCATGATGCTGCGGGCACTGCAAGCCGGCGTCCTCGTCAAACAACAACCTTACAACTATTAACAAATGAACCTAAAAGAAAAGAAAAACAATGAAAACAAAAAACTAAGCAAACAACTAGAACAGGAACAGAATCAGAGAAATGGACATCACATGGAGAGATTTCAATGGGGAGGGGGAAAGGAGGAATAGAGGAGAAATGGTACAGGGAAGAAGCAGCATAGTTAATAGGCAAAAATAGATGGGGAGACATAAAAATGGTATAGGAAACAGGGAACTCAAAGAACTTCTATGTATAACCCATGGACATGACCTAAGAGGGAGGGAATGCTGGAGGGTTGGTGGGGGCAGGGCAGAGGGGAGATAAGGGGGAATTGGGAAAACTATAATAGAATAATGAATAAAAACTATTTAAAAAGAGAAAATCACAAGGAAGAGAAAATACATTAAAGGTATTAATTGAAAAGAGTCCACATATAAACAGACGTGCTCAATTCAAACCCATGTGGTTGAAGGGTCAGCTCTATTTTCCCTGCGACACTTCTCACTCCATTAGAAAACCTCACTCCGAAGGCTGGCATTTCTCATCACCAGGCACTAAGCAAGGCTACTCTCATGTCTCCTCGAAGCTTCTAACAGTTTATTTGGGAGTATATTTGATCTATAATGTTCTGAGCACTTCTTACTTTGGAGTATCATATGCAAATATATGTCTATTTTCTACTTTACTAAAGGTAACTTTCATAAAGCTGTTCCCATGAAAGAAGTTTAAAATGCTTTATAAAAAGCTATCTTATTAATCTTCCCACAGAGTAATAGGGTAGATGGGAAATACTAGGATTCTTCCAATTATGAATAAATAGAGAGATTATGCAGCCAAAACGTGAAAAATACTGAAAGGAATATGCCTTCTTGGACTACAATACTTTACTCCCATTTCCAAGTATGCTACAACTTTTTCCTGAGTCCAGACTGGCGATATTTATAACGAGTGGTTGAAACTTTAATGAAATACACTGTTAAAGACAGACTTCACCAATCTTGGATTATACTTTCAACTTCAAGCACGTTTTTTTCTCATGGGATATGTGGATGAGTGCAGAAGCCAGGTTTCTGGTTCACAGAAAACTTAAGTTATGAATATATATATTTCACAGTCTGAATAATTAAACATAAAACCCAGCATTTTTAACTTAAAGCAAAAGAAGCACACACTTTCATTCCTTTTAGAGAATTTCAGAAACATTTTTGGACAACCCTAACTCTCAGTAACAGAGATAAAAAGCAACATTTATAAAATGACCTTAAATGTCTGGGCTTCTTTAGTGAGCTCTGAACTAATTCGGAAATTCGGCTCACTGTCTGAGAACAAGAAAAATAATTCAAACGCTAAGAAATGGGACTTTTCTATTAATCTTCTTCCTGGCCCAAATGCTTTCAGGGGAATTCTTTTCATTGCCTAATTATGGTTTCTATGGAGCTAGTGGGAAGGCTCTGGGTTGTATAGAAAACCAAAGCTGCCTTCTCCAGAGAGTGAACGCCCTACTAGGGTTCTAGCCTGGTTGGGCCACCAGAGGGTAGTGTTGTCATTCACTAGCCCTGTCCCGCGGCTCCCGCGACCTACGGAGATGACAAACCATTAGAGTACACTCCGTTATTATTTTTTGATTTATAAAGCGTCATTCCTCCATAGGCTCCCCACCCCTCAGCTGTTTCAGAGAAAGCTCGCAGAAGCATTAACGAGCAAGGAGAGCAGCCCGGCAAAGTGTAAGGTGGTCTGATGGAACCATGCAGGTGGACGTCTGGAATGAAATCTGTGGAGAAAGTGCCCTAGCAGCAAAGGCACCTCGGGGTGGGAAGGGGCCTGCAGCACGACTAAACGTGTCGCAGGGAGCAGGGAAATCGCCTCTCTCCAGTGGAGCGCAGACATGAATTTGTTCCCATGAAAGACAGGGAAAACCAACTTTGGACATTAGCAATCTAAACATTCCCAGCTAAGACCCGCTGGGCCTGGATCAGTCCTTGTTCTCAGTCCAGCACTGTGACTGGCTCCGGAAAGGCCCGCTCAGTCTGCAGGGAGCAGAACGTGCTCTTCACTGTTTAGGGAACTGGTGTAAACCAACCCCAGAGCCAACCCCTGGTGCTCGGACGGGACGCTGGGAACCGCTGAGTCCTGCGATGGCGCTGGGAACAGGGCGGAGGTTACAGATGGAGTCTTTTTGCGGACAGCTGAAAGAAATTATAAATACCATACCGAAGCAGGGAAAGGGGGTTGAGTCATTAACGGGGGCAAATCAGAGGGAGTATGTTGATGGCATAATAATAAAAATAAAGAAGCTTGATAAAATTGACAGCTCTTGGAGTCCAAGGGAAACAAAATTGGCAAGTTCATACAACAGAAACTGGAACTGTGCCCGTCTCCAGCCAGCCTGTGCATATGCTGATTTTGTTCTGAGTCACCTGGTTTATCGGACATGCTGCCAGAGCACCTATTTTATTTTAAGCAATTCTCCCAACAACCTGGCAAAGTAGGCATTATCTTCACCATTTTACAGATGAAGAAACTGAAGGTCAGGTGTTCAAGGTTCCATGGTAAATGAGATGAACACAAGAACTGGAACGAAGTAGTTTCTAAGACACCAGGTCTTTGTGCTATACTTTGCTGGCTCCCCCCCAAAACCTGGATGAACATGCACCCAGAGATGTGAGTGTGCATGCCCACATCGAGCCTCCAAGGCTGCTCGCCTGTATCCCACCAGTGTTCTTGCCAGCTGATGGGAGGGGAGTCCAGAGCTTGGTGGCCTGTCTGCACTTCCCCTGCCTGTTCTGGAGTGGAGTGGGCAGTGGCCTGAGGCTGCTGTAAAGTAACTGGGCCAAGAATGTCTCCTTTGGTTACTCCTGTCTGTCTGCAGGAGCTGAGGGAGGTTTGAGAAGCCACAGCCCACTCAGAAACCCATTGGAACAAGGCTTGGAGGAAGGCCACCTCACTGTCACTGAAACCACGATAGCATGTACATTTGGTTAAGGGATGGAGGCAAATTATGGATAAGAAAAACATTTCTCTTGACATGACTGCCATGGGCCTTTAGAGTACCTCTTTCTTTAGTTTATTGTTATTTTTGAAAATAAGACTGTCATTCTGCTTTAGATAGAAAATCCCTGTCTGCAACAAATTCCCCAAGAATGGTTGATGTTACAATGAAACAATAGCATGTTCATGTCATGGTAAAATGGTGAGTAGAGTGTGGACAAAAACCAGGTTCTACAGAAAGTAACCTCACAGAGTGATCTGATCATAAATTCCTAACTTGGCAGGTCAGGGTGGGTAGTTACACTCAGGCTTTAACTTCTTTACGAAAGTAAAAAGATATCTCTTTGCCTTAAGTAAGCCCTAGCCCATTGTTTCTGTGGGACTAGGTTAACACACCTTTGAAATGCCCCCTTTCAGACTTCTCTAAGATTTAACCGCCCTCAAAACAGCAAATAATACTAACTAACCTGTAATCAATTCCCGCCTTGCTTTCTCCCACCTCCATTTAATCTTCCCGCATTCTCTTAATTTCAAGTGCATAAAGAAACTGCAAACTGTTGTTCATGCATCAGAGGGGGACCTGTAAGGATTTGCTGATGGAGTTATTGATGAGCCAAGAGTGGATTACCAGCCCTCAGGAGAAATTTAACCTAAAGATGGAAAAGAAAGAAAAACTGGCCGGGGGCCTTTGTCTTTAGCTAATTTGCCAACCTTTGGAAAAAGATCGATCTCAACAAATCCAAAGTGGGGGGAGAAAAAGAGGAGGAAATACAGAACAATGAGATGATGCCCATTGTAGAGGTAGAGCCCACATTTCTGTTCTTGGCTCTCATTAATGTTAGTCCTCAACAATGAGCTGTGGCAGACGAGGGCACTTGGTTGATTTTTGTCCCATCTGTGTACTTTAGTGAAAAGCTCTGGTTGCCAGGTTAAATGGAGATGGGTTTGAGTCACTGCTGTCCCTGGCGAGGAGCCTCTCTGGGTAAGATGGGCAGGGCAATGGTGGGGTCAAATGGGTGGGGGTCTGCAGAGTTGCTGGGGTTTCAAATACCTTCTCTGGGGGCTGAATCGCGGTTTAGCTGTGATAGCAAAAATCTGAAAGAGCAGATACCAACATTTTTCTTCTGGTTTCCACAGCTGTGTCTTTCACCATCCCCTTCCCACACCTTCACCCCTCCACCCACACCAGTGTCTTGAGGCATTAGAGATAAAGTAGAATATTCCCATCTCCAATTTTACTGGGGGTAGATTGTGATAAAGACAATGGCCCTTCTCCAATTAAGTCAACACCTTCCATGAAAAATGACCTTCCCTGACAAATTGTTTTGGAGTGTTAAATAATAAAAAAAAATCTTTAGTGCTTTTCAAGCCTTGTTCTAGATCTTTTTAATATTGTAAGGTATTCACTTTAAGCTTCAAATAATCCTAGGAAGTAAATACTATTATCCCCTTGTGCAAGTATGGAAACTGAGGTCCTCAGTAATAATGTGACTCACTCAAGGTCACAACTGGTGGTGGGAAAGTTGGAATTTGAAGTCAGATCTCTGGCTCAGAACCTGGGCTACTTCCTTCTAATTGCTATTGTTTTTTCTCATTTTCCTTATTGAAAATGGCTTTATTGCTTTTGTAAATTAAATGACTTTGAAAAATCACCTCAAATATCACCACACAGGGGTAACCAAGAACATTTTAACAAATACCCTTCAAGACGTCTCTCTTCTGCATTAATTTCAGGACAGGTTTCTCAATACTCAGGTTTTTTCTACTGGAAGATTTGTCATAACACATTTAGTTGAGCCAAAGCAACTGGCACTTTGGTCTTTAGATTTACCTAACTGGCCAAGCGCCTGGCCTTCCTGACTGCAGTTTTCTTAGCCTTCCCCCGGTGCCCGCTTCCCCACTACCATTAAGGCTTGGTTCTATTTTCTGTGCATCCAGGAAGGTCCTCGTTACCTCTTCCCAACATGGTCTCTGAATTCCCATCAGCTTCGGAAGTGGGGAATATTATACTTTCTGCCTCTAGGAGACAAGATTCCAAGAATGTGGTCATAGACATGGCAACCACATTCATCTTCATTCTTCCTTGATTTGTGGGGAAACAGACCTTTTGGAATTTCCTTTTGGTCAACTACTGTAAAAGCTACCACTCAACCTAGGCTTAAGACTACCCAAGATCCCTGTTAAGGAATTTCAATTATAACGACGAATGCCACAAGCCAATACTATTAGCTCATTTTCTCCATGAGGAAATCAATAAGTTCATTAAGTTGCTCTAGCATACACAGCTGGTAAGTGTCAGTTTGAACCCAGGTCTCTCAAACTTCAATGCCTGTGTGTGTTCTGCATCACAAAACTGGTTTCTTTCTTCCTTTTTTAAAAATGATTTCATTTATTTATTTTTTTAGAGAGGGGAGGGAAGAAAGAGAGAGAGAAATATCAATGTGTGGTTGCCTCTTGTGCTCCCCCTACCAGGGACCTGGCCCACAACCCAGGCATGTGCCCTAGACTGGGAATCGAACCTGTGGCCCTTTGATTTGCAGGCTGGCACTCAGCCACTGAGCCATACCAGCCAGGGCTTCACTTGTTTCTTAAGTCACGTCCTCATCACATGTGAGATGTTTTATATGAGAGAAGTCTTTAGAAAAATTCCCATTTTTGTCTGGGAAGAATTAAGACTGAGCAAGGCTTAATTATAACAAACGCATGCACACTTACACACCTTTTATCAGTATAGGACCTATCCCCTGCTTTTTAAGTGTGTGCAAATAAACCTGTGCTGGTTAGAATTCAAAGTTCAACCACATTTGGTATCCAACACAATCTGGAAAAGCTGCTTTGTTTTTATTATTGTGCAAAGGTGTTCTAATTTCAATATGCTTTTCTGAGTCAGATGAGAGAGATAAACTGGCTATGAAATGGTACTTGTGAAACCCCAGTGGAAGAGACTGTAAAGTGATTTTTAATATTTACTAATGGTTTAATAATCCTGAAGAGAACTGACTGAGCCATAATAATTAGTGGAGAATTTTCATGGCATGGTCAGTAAATGCTGATGTTCAAGGAGGTCAAATGATTAAAAAATGAAACAGCTGCTTCTGGGGCTTGTATTGGTCAGGAAAAATGGGTCATGCTGCAGAAATAAAGAAATCCCAAGGTCTCAGTAATTCAATATAAATTCTTGCTTATCAAAGTCCGTGTTGGCCAGCTGTCGGGCCAGCTCTCTTCCCAAAGGTGAGCAGAGATCCAGGCCACTTCCATCCTGTGGCTCTGCCATCTGGAGCACCTGTCTTCTAAAACTGCCAAGGTGAGGAAGAGTAGTTTCAGAGAACAGGTGGGAAGCTTTGAAGAACATGTTCTAATGCCAAATTTAGAGGCTTTGTCCCACTCCAGCTAGGACAAGGACTAGTTGGGTGCCATGGTGCAAATCAGAGCTAGTCTTCACATTTTTGCATGGTGTCTTCATTCTTTCTCAAATATAACAAGATATTTTTGAATAATATAATAGTTCCAGAAATTTGGAAGCAGAATAAGTCTGTGATGGTAAAGACTTGTCATTGGACTTAGGGCCTACCCTAATCCAGATGATTTCATCTTGAAATCCTTAACTCAGTTATATCTGTGAAGACTATCTTTCCAAATGTCATGTTTTCAGTTTCCTTGTGGATGTAATTGGGGGATGGCACAGTTCAACCCTCTACAACCACTTTCTAGAAGGAACAAATGTTAACATCTGTTCATATGTCCTTCAGATATTTTTTATTAAAAATTTTATTAATAAAATGAAAGTCTTCATTGTGCCCATTCTTGGTCCTTCTTCCTCTGTATACCTCCTGCCTTCTCTCATCCCCTAACTCCTGATGAATCTGATGTGTATCCTTCAGCCCATGCTTTTATATTTTAATTACATTTATGTTTTTCATCATAAAACTATAGAATTGTGTCACATTTTAAAAGTTTATATAATTGGCATCCTGTTGATTAATGTTTAGGACTATTTTGCATAATCGATATTTTGTTTTCAAGAGCTGTTGAAGTAGAAAGGCAAAAATTTAATTATGCATTTTAACAAATACTTGTATTCCATTATATGAATGAGTACTTCTTATTTATTAGTTCCAGTAATGTTGGCAATTGAAAGTGTCATTTTTTTCTTACAAACTAGTTAGTGTTAGGATTTTCCAGAAAAACAGAATCAATAAGATATGTGTGTATTGGTGTGTGTGTGTGGTGTGTGAAGTAGTTCTATATCTATGTATATTTATAGATGGGAGTAGATATATTTAAATATATAGAGCAATGTGTATATCTATCTACCTATCATCTATCTATCTATCTATCTATCTATCTATCTATCTATCTAATCATTTATCTTTCTACCTATCTATCAACTAGGGAGAATTATAGGGAACTGACTTATATGATTATGGAGGCTGGCAAGTCCAAAATCTGCAGGGTAAGCCAGTAGGCTGGAGACCCAGAAAAGAATGGCAGTTCAAGTCCAAAGGCAGACAGGATTCCCACTGCTTTTGGAGGTCAGTCTTTTTCTTCAACTGATTGGAGAAGGCCCACCCACATTCTGGAGAGTAATCTGCTTTACTCGGAGTCCACTTATTTAAATGCTAATCCTACCCAAAAAATATTTTCACAGAAACATAGTGTATAGTGTACCACCAAATATCTGGATTCTGTGGCCTAGCCAATTTGGCACATAATATTAACAACCGCATATATCAACCTTTAAATCACATTCTCATACAAGTTTCCTTGTATAATTTCCTCTAGGGGATTATCATGAATGTTAATGGATCACAAAAAATACAAATTTAGTGGGTCCACAAATTGACATTTTATATTTGGAAAATTAATTTTACTTTTTAAATAAAAAGTATAGTTGTTTTGGTATACACACATATAATAAGTGCACATACTTTGTGAAATATTCACAACAATATCAAAGTACAGGAGCAAAAGTTGATGTTGCCACACTTTTAAAGCTTGAAGAGTGAAAGGGGCACTCCATTTTCTTAAGTTGCATTTACCTGACTATGAAGAGCTTGAACACTTCTTCAATTACTACTGAGTAATTGGATTTCTTCTAAAACTCATATAGATCAAGCTGAAGTCAGGTCCTTTTCCAGACCTGAGGCAACTTCCATCCCCCCTGCCCCCCGCCCCCGGCTTCTCAGAGTGCTTGGGTCAGCTCATCCTTGCAACCTCATCTTCTTAAGAGGATCAGCCACATTTTGCAGGATCAAACTCAAATAAGCAAAAATTCTCTAGTTTCAAAAATGCATTTTTTCAGGAACTCCAACCACGAACATTTCTTAAAACAGGCAGCATTTGTGTGACCTACTTTATGGTCACCACTTTCCTCTCTGTCTCCTCCTTTCAGCATCCATTTCTCCTTTCTGTTTGTTATCCTCTGGACTGCATAATCCAGGCTTCCTCAACTCAACAGCATTGACATCAGGGCTGAATAATTCTATGCTGTGGGAGCTGTCTTGTGTGTTGGAGGATGTTTAGCAGCCTCCGTGGCATCTACCCATTAGGTGCCATTAGCATCCCTTCTTCAGTTGTGAAAATAAAAATTGCCTCCTGACCTTGCCAAATGTTCCATGGGGGCAAAATCATCCCTGTTGAGAACCGCTGACGTAAAACACCATAATAAAGTACCAGTAGAAGACAGTCTCAGAGAAAATACTTACTCATCTACCCAGCAAGCACTGAAGCAGAAAGGAGAGAGGTACTGGAAAACACCACCTCACTGTCTGATTTAACTATCCTGACATTGCTTATTTTCTGGTCGCTCTAAATTTTAGATTCTGGCCAGGGTTTATCTGGCTGCTATACTTAGGAGGAATAATTTCATTCAAGACAAATTAAGAGAAAATATTGAAAGAATTTGTCTTTTATTTCTATGGCAGGAAATGATAGTAACCTAAAAAGGTACTTTTGCTTAATTTTTGTCTTTTTAATTGAATTTTGTCTTTTACTTTTACAGTGGGGACTAGGCTACTAAATATTACTAATGCATTTTGTCTTTTGATGTTAAGGAGAGCTACAGAAAACCAAGATTCACAAGAATTAGAGTCTCCTCTTATTCACCGGTCAGATATACAAGTATGGGCTCCTTGTAGTACAGGACTC
>PVKM010025202.1:0-20072 GCA_004027735.1 Carollia perspicillata
CAAAAGATTGTGGGCAGAAGTGACAAGTGTCACTTCCAGACCATAGCACACTCCCTTCCCCTACTGGGCCGATCATGGAAACTCATGCTATGGAGACACAAGATGGAAAAAGCCGGGAAGCCTAGGCCACCACCTGAGGGTGACTGCCCTGGAGACCTGCCTGAGACCCCTAGACTTTGCATGAGTGAGAAATAAACTTTGGTTACAGCTGTCTGCAGTAACCCACTGAGATTTTGGTGTCGCTTCTCAGCAAAACCTAACCTAACTGAATGATACACCTTCTACTCAGCTAATGTGCTGAATTTCTTTGGGAAACTGTCCCTCCCCAACATTCAGACTTCCTGGCCTCGGTGAGGTTTCTGACTCCAGGAGAGCATATGACCAGGCCTGGCCAAGCAGAGCCCCTGATTTCCCTCCCCAACACTGACTGGGGAAGGCAGAGGACCCCTCTAGGCAATCATCATCACACTTTTCCCTGCAGCCAAAGGGCACCAAGGAGTCCAATCGGGAAAGTTTCTGGATTTGTAGGGGAACTGCAAGGAACAAGGCACTGTTCTTCCAAACTTGGACCTAAGAGCATGTAAATCTGGAGACATATGGGCCACTACTGGGACC
Source organism: Carollia perspicillata (assembly GCA_004027735.1). NCBI lineage: Eukaryota > Metazoa > Chordata > Mammalia > Chiroptera > Phyllostomidae > Carollia > Carollia perspicillata. Next base: position 616 of record PVKM010025202.1, read on the forward strand.
CTGAGAAGGAGGCCAACGGGAAGAGAGCAAGGTCAAGGGAAAGAAGCAACCCTACGACATCATCTGAACTTGGACTAAGCCATGCTTCAAGGTAGTACTACCTCTGGACTTTTCGATTACACAAGCCCATACAATTTCTTCTTTTTATTTTGTATTTTTTTGTTGAAATTCAGTTTGAGTTGAGCTTTCTATTGCTTTCAACTGAAGAAGTCCCAATTAAAAGTTCATTTCAAGGATATTCAGCCACTCAACATTCTTACAGTCTATAAATTTTAAGTTTTTAACCTGGTGTCAAAGGCATTCCCCATTTACATTTTAATCCATCTTTCCAATCTTAAATTCTCTTTCGTGCACCCCTTTTTCAACAAGAGGGGTAATTTCTTCCTCTGTGCTCTCCAGAATATACCGTAGTTCAGCTCTGACTTGGATTAAACTCACCTGGAATATTCTATCTCTTGGTCTAAAAAAAAAAAACTTAGCTATAAGGAAAGAATATTAAATAAGATTTTTCTTCACACTATATGCAAAACAAATACCATGTGAATCAAAGAGTTAAATTTTTAAAATATTTAAAAGGTTAAAAAATATATAGATTACTATTTAGTTCATCTCTGAATAGAACATAACTTTCTAAATGTAAAAGCAATAGAATAAATCATCAGAGAAAAATGTTGACAGATTTACAACATAAAATCTAAAATACCTGCATATCCAAAAATATCAAAAACAACGTGGTGTGAAGGGATCTATTAGACAAAAAGTTAAAAGACAAACAGCAAAGGCCTAATATCCTTAATATTAAAAAATCCATACCAATCTGTTAACAAGAACAAGACTCCAACAACTGCAAAGATAAAGGATATATATCTTACAAGACAGGAAATTAAATGACTAATACACATAACTGTTCAAACATTCTAATGATTAAAAAGCAAACTAAAACAGTTAGCAGTTGCTCTCCCCTAAGGCAGAATTATAAGTGGTATCAGTGTCCTTATTTCATTCCCTTTTTTTTCTTACAAGCACATGTTGCTTGTCTAGGAGATAAAAGTAAGGCGCCATTTTCCCCCTAACAGACTACAGTGGTGTTTTGGTTGCTCCTGTTGTTATTTGTATGTGCTGCCATGTGGGGTTTTCTATTCGTGTTTCATTTTCGATGACAGAACACAGAGTTGGTTATGGGAGTGGGCAGCCTCACTCCTTGCTGCTTAAGAGAGTAAGTTAGCCTGAGGTTTCTGGAAAGCAGGTTGGAAATAACTACCAGGAGTCTTTTAAAAATATTCATACACTTTATTCTCCTTCTAAGAATCTGTGCTAAGGAAATACTCAAAGATGTGAATAAAGATTTATATACAAAGATCTGGCTATGGTGGTATTAATAAAGCAAAACCTGGGGGAAAGGCTTTATTTGAAGGCCCAAACATACATCTCAGATATTTGAACTTGGGAAGAAAATATGCTTACAAGAATATGATCAAATAGAAAAGCCGAAGTGCACAGGAAAATCCTGGAAATTTAAGTTTTTATTTTTTAGTAAGGCAAACCACAGTCCCAGAGACATTAAGGTGACTTTTTTTCATTAATTAAATTTGATTAAGTCAAGATTAATTAATTAAATTAGGGTTTTTCCTCTGCTATGTGCGCCAGACTTCAAACTGGACTCCCAGGAAAAAAGGATATACAGATCCAAAGAAGAAAAGAAAGGGAAAGAGGAAAAGGGGGAGAAAGAAACAACGTTTTCCCTAGAGGACAACAAACAGGAAAGCCTCCATTTGCCCCCATAAAGCACCACCGGGCTTCCGTGAATCTCCCCAGGGCTCAGTGCCCAACCAGTGCTCCTGGTGGCCAATAGGCCCGTGCAGGTGCTGTGTGTCAGCGACCATACGGAGCAATGCACATGGGCGTCACTTAACAGCCCCACTTCACAGAGGACAAAAATAAAGATGAGACAAGATGAACAGCTCAAGGTCGTATTTCTTTGAACATTCCTCTATGTTCCCGTATCAGCAAAAGTCACAGCAGATTTAAACTATTTGTTTTGCCCTCATTTGACCAAATCTCAATGTCTGGTTGCACTTCATCATATCCATATTTTATGTATGCTCATAAATATTCAAAATATTTTATGAGTTAGTTCCTATTTACCAAAGATGGCTTCAAATTCTCTTTTAAAAGTCCACATGCGGATTGAAAACAAGGTTTCAAAATTTCTCTTAAATCGATATAGATGGAAAATACATGAAAAAGCATAGGAACTTTTTAGTCCCCAAGGGGAGGCAGTATATACATTCCCCTGAGTGTCTCTGTAGCAAGTGAACTCAAGGTTCTACACCCAAATTTTAAACACTTAAACTTCTCATCTGTCATTGCCAAGAAGAAGACAAGCCCACTTGAGGTTATTTTCCCTTAGCGAACTTCACACATTACAACTTCCTTCTGTCAAGGAAGGTTTGGGCAAAGGCCAGACAGTTTTGCTACTGACACTTGCCTGAAAAATGTGAACTCACTCCGACGTGATTGGTATGTTAGAGAATAGTGCGACTACAACACAAATTTCACATTTACATTTAGAATGTTATGTTTCCTGCCAACCAATGTCATTTGGTATGATTGTGTCCATTTAATATCCTTTCTGCTAATAATTAGTTACATATAGTAAGAGAAATTAAAACAAGTAGAAACAATGACTTGAGATAGACAATTCATAGCAGTGTGCTACTGCTATGAGACCTTAGAGATTTAAATACGACTGTTCTTAGCCAGACACTGTTTTCTCCAGCGTCTCCAATAACCGTCCAGTTGCATACCACTTTTACTTCTGCAGTGGTCCAGTGATGGGTGTCAGGATGTCCAAAGTGTCCTTTTCGCTATGACAGTGAACATCTCCCAGGCAATCTGCCCAGCACACCCCAACCCTTAGGTAAGAAATAACCCTTTCCCACCTCTAAAAACACAAATTCTGGGCTCTCCTGGGACCCTGCACCGTCCCTCCGTGCCCAGTTTTTGGTCCAGAGTAGACCACGTGGCTCATGCTAGGCCATTCCTGGGGTCCCACCTCCTAGGAACTGCCTCAACCGGGCTAAACCAGAGGGCATCCCTTATTTCTGTGTCTGTCTCCCCTTTATTGGTTTATGGAGACACCAGTGACGTATAACGAATCACACATAGTGTAATAAAGTGTGATATGGTTTGACATATGTATGCACTGGTGAAGCCATCATCCCCAAAAAGATAATGAGCATATCTAGCATCCCCAAACATTTCCTTTGCACCTCTCTGAACTCTGTCCCTCCCTCTCTCCTGCACCCCTGCCCATCCCCAGGCAACTACTGTTCACTCGATCAGATTTGTTTGCATTTTCCAGGATCCTACATCAATGAAATCATACAACATCTAGTGTTTTGGTAAATTGGTTTCCACACTTACTCAACTCTCAGGAATTTTTTCAGTAAGTACTTACTGCACACCTACTATGTGCCAGACACTATATGGGGCACAGTGCAGGGCTTATAAATAAAAGTAAGAGTAAAGCACAAAATATAGTGAGCAACATCACAGGCAAGGAAAAAAAGAGACCAAGAGAGGCACTTGGCTGGAGGAGATAGGGAGGAGACAAGAGGTACTTAACACAGGGCGGGGCGTGCCCCTCCCCCTGCTCCGCCCCCAGGGAGGCTGCAATTCACAGACCATTTTTATTGCGCTTATCTACAACACAGCTTTCCTTTTCTTCACTGGTTTAGATATTTTACATCATCTCCAGGGGAAATCAATCCATGACAAATAAAATTACTCATCTGAATAATTAATAGTGCCTGACATTTATACTACTCCCACCAAAAGTTAAAATTATATCTCTTATTACTCTGTAAGTAATATCTGTAATTCTGCTCCACAGAAATCCATCACGCTTCCCAGAGTTCCAAAAACCACACGATATGCAACTACATTTGAAATAAAATTTCTGATTCTGCAACAGAAGGTCGCAGAATCAGACCCAAGAAGCTAGCAGTCTTCCATTAATCCGTGCACCACAGAAATTTGCAAAAATGTAAAAGTTGCTCTGAAGTTCTTACAAAAAGTTTAGAAGTTTAGGCATACTTCTGAAGTTCTGGCATTCTTCTGAAGTTCTTTGACTTTGGAAAACAGTCACTCTTCATCTCGGGCCCTGAGACGACTTCCAAGCAGGAAGCCCACCCAGCTCTCCAAGTGTTGGGCTGGAGTAGCAGGACCGAGTCCACTCTGGACATAACGGGCCAGCTAATCACTAGTCAGAACATAGGGGAGGCCAGGGATTAAGCTCAAAGATGCACACGGCATGCAGTATAACAAAATAGCAGACCAGATGCAAATATATCCATCCCTTTACATTATCATTGCACAATGACTTCCTAGAATTTGTCATTTCAGGACAAGATTTCTCAGTCTTGGCATAACTGATGTTTGGGACTGGTCATCTTTACCGTGGGTGGCTGTGCTATCCATTGTAGGATGTTTAGCAGCACCCCTGGGCCTCCACCCACTAGGAGCCAGCTGCCTTCCTTCCCCCCAAAAAAGTCTCCAAACATTGTCAAATGTCCCCAGATGGAGCAAAATGCACGTCCACCCCCCAACTCTGGTTGAGAACCATAGCTCTACAGGAAACTTTTGCGAGACATTATACACCAATATTTCTCTTCCAAGAAATACAAAGAATGTCTTCTTTGAGCTAATTTTGATATAGAGTACAGAAATACTACACTTCCAAAAATCTCAAAAAAACCCACAGTCATGTAAGAAGTTAACAGGGTTTATAGAAACATGCCATTTTTCTGTAAATCTAAAACTGATCTAAAAAATAAAGACTGTAAAAAATGCTTTTAAAAATGAAAATGAAAATAGAAAGGATGGGAGAGAAAGAGTAAAGCAGAGTAAAAACCCTCTCTTCCCAGAGCAGCTTCACCCTGGAGCCCCTTGGAAGGAAGGCACTGCTGGGATTAGAGCATGAGATCGGATGGCCAGAAGGAAATAATCAGGAAGTGAGAAGACAAAATTCTTTTTTGACAAACAAACCACTACAAGCTTTTGCATTTCTTCTGACCTCTCCTCCCTACAGACCCCGTCCTTTGAAGGCATTTCCTGCATCCCTGACAGTTATTTGCTCTGGTGTCAGAGCCCCTGGGGCCCTTTGTTTATCTCTCCAAGCTGGACTGTCCCTTATCTGTTTACCAGTCTCCCCCTCCGGGCAACACAGGTCCCTTGCTCCCACAGGGAGGGGCTTGGGCACTGTGGGCCCCTCCCTCTCAGACCCATCCATCTGTGAATCCATGGCCTTCAAACCCACTGCTAGGTGCTTAATAAGTGCTTGGTGAATGACCGCAAGCAGGGCACACACGCTTGGACTGACTTCAGCCAAAGGGCACAGGGGTGGTCCAGGCCCACACAGGGCAAAGAAGGAAATGTCAAATTGATGTCCCTGTGTTCTCAGGGGTGATGGAGGGACCGACCAAGTGCTGGGGTGTGAAGATGGGATGGACTCAGATTCACAGACCCACAAAAAGGTTTACACCTTATTTAGTGGCCTCATTCTACAAAGGAAGAAACCAAAGCTCAAGAGATCAGATGGCTTGTTCAAGGCCACACAGTTAGTTATGGCGCTGGCCCGGGTGAAGGAGACCTAGACCCAGAGCTAAGTAACCCACCTCCCCCCCTTTATTAAGTGTGTCTAAGACTGAAAGAGTTATTTAATAACTGATAACAATAGCTAGTATCTACTGAGCATCTAGTGGGTGCCAAGCCCACACCAGAAATCCTCAGATTATCCCCAGGTTACAGTGACAAAAACACTGAGGTCAGAGAGGAGAACAACTTGCCACCAAGGTCACATGGCTAATCAATCTCAAAATCTCCCTCAAACTGTCATACTCCAAAATTCCCCTGGGATTAATTATTACACACCAAGGTTTACTGGTATACACCCAGGTACAAGTAAAACCAGAGGACTCTGAACAAGAGCTGTGAAATGTATCAATACCCATATACTAGTCATGAAACTGCGCTACTTATTGTTTTGCTAAGTGTCACTATTGGGAGAAACTGGGGTAAATAAAGGGTATGCCATATCTCCCTGTATTCATTCTTACAATTGTGTATTATAAATACACAACTATCTCAATTGAGAGTTTCAATGTTTAAAAAGTCTTGTCTGCTTGAAAGCTGGGCTATGTGATCTATATTTCTTTCACCAAAAATCTGCAATTTCCAATGTCTCCAAAGCCAGTCCTTTTTCTACCACATCACACAACCATTTGAAAACCAATGCAAAATTAACTCTGAGCAAAGGAAAACCAAGAAAATAGCCCTGTTACATAGCATTCTGCCTTGCTGGCCACTTTGAGTTCCCTCAGAAAATTATCCTAATTGATTTTTTTCATTAAATTGACTTCTAGCCCCCCCCCCAAAAAAGAGGTTAAAATGTGATTCTACAAAATGTTCTCTCCCACCAAATAATCTCTCCTTATCTCTATGTGCCACTTCTCCCCACCCCCTCAAAAAATCTGTTTAAATTTTCCATTCTAAATCTTCCTTCGAAGAAGCAGCACCAAATCACTGGCCCTTTACGCCAGTGCCCAAATAGTCAGCTACTACTGGAAGGCAGAGCAAAGCAGTAAATAAGGCAGTGGGTTGGAGGTTGAGACAGATCCGTCAAGGTGTGACCAAGGCCAGGCTCCTTAAACTTGAGTCCTACCCTGGCGGGATCGCTCAGTTGGTTAGAGCGTGGCCCGATGCGCCAAGGTTGAGGTTCGATCCCCGGTCAGGTCCCTCTCGGTATAGGAAGAATTCAGGGAGACAATCTTTGTGCCTGGCACTAATATTTATTCTGTCCCCTTTCTGTCTTTCCCCATTCCCCTTACTAACAACGCAACCAAGCTAATTTTAAGTTCACCGGGCCACAAAGTAGTCGCCCCCAGCAACCCTCTCCTTGCTGAGGTTGGTAGATAGCCCAGAACACTGCCCACCTGCATTCTTTCCTATTCCAAACACAGCAAATCCCACCTGCCCCCTAAAACAATGAAGGAAAATAGGTTAGCCTCCGGGCGCCGCCACCTGCCCAGCAGCCCCGCTGCAAAGTGATCCGCGGCCGGTCGGATTCGGGCTGTTCCTATTATTAGTGCCCCTTAATAACAGTATCTAACGGTGCGTGAGGGTGACCGTCCCCGAGTGATGTCGGCGAACCCTCCGGGAGAGCCCAAAGCGCTTCTGATGCAGATGTCTAGCTAAAAATCCCAAGAATTTATAAAACAGCTTTCCCGGCAATAGAAAGACAAGAGTTGTAAAGTTTCTAGAGGCGCATTTTTCCGCGTTTTCCCAAATCGCAATGCAGACACGATGTCGCCCGCGGTTGGGGGCGGCCCGGGCGAGCGAGAGTCACCACTGCGATCCTGCGCGGGTCCGATGCACGCTTTCCGGCTGACCGCCTGCGAGAAGTCCCGGCGCCCCAGCCCAGCGGGGAGGGTTCCCCCCAGGTACTGCGGTCTTGGGCCCGACGCACTCACCGTCCGTGCTCCTCTTCGCCTCTCGGTAACGCTCCCACAGGTAGCGCTTCATGTCCGGAGCGGTTCCAGGTGCGGTGCACAAGGGCCGTGCGGAGCCCGCACTCAGCGGTCCCCCGGCCGCAGTCCCGCATCCGCTCCGCAGGGCCGCCGCCACCGCCCTGGCCCAGGCCCCACGGGCCACCACAGCCACCGCTGCGGTGGCCATGCTTGCCTCCGCCCGGCTACGCCTCGCACCGCGGGGCCGGAGCTCCGCCCGCACCCAGTCCTGCAGGCAGGCAGCTCCCTGCGTCTGAGCACGTGGCGGCGCGGCCCAGCCCTTCAGCCGCGGTGGGGCGGAGCATATGCGGGGGCGGGGCGGGGCGGGGCCTGGTGCTCTCCGGCGGGGGCGGAAGAGGGGGCCGGAGTAGGGGCGGGGCCCGGGCGGCAGGGGCCACGCGCCGAGTTGGCGGCCGTCACCTCTTGGCCCTGCAGCGCACTGGAGTGCCGGTGCGCTTGGGCGGACGCCGAGTCAGGCCGAGGCCACATGGAAAGGGATGACTCCTTGCGGCCTTGGGCCACTAAACGTGACCCCTGCACCGCCCGCGGAGCTCCGCAGCATTTTCCTTCCTCGGTCTGTGCTTGTCCCCTCACTCGGGAGGTGACCTCTCTCCACATTAATGGCCTCTGAGTTCTGGATCTCCCCTGGATCGCGAGAGTGGGTCTGGGAAGTCCCCAGATCCCCAGCTTGGACCCTTTCAGTGCTGCCGGTGAGGGGGCAGCTGGGCTGACGTGCTTGAAAGGCACCCCCACTGCGTAACCTAGAAGTCCAGCACCCCTCAGGAGATTTCTGCCGAGCTGGGGAGGCCCTCGGGACACTGCCACCTGCTCCTGCCCGCATTCACCGGCATGGTGCACTTGTCTTTTCTCGGCCCTGCTAGGCTGCCCCAGTTCTGTGCATTGTACAGAACGTACATCTCGGTGCATCTCCCACCGTGCAATATTTCTGCATGCCTCAGCTGCTGCGGGAAAGACGGATAAGGCCCACCCAGGACCTGACTGAGAATCACTGAACTGCAAGGACTCCCGAAGCTATTAGTTACTGTTGAGCAGGAGTGGGTGAGGGGAATACCTCCCAAGCCTGGCCCTCTGCCTGGGAGACCATACTGTCACCCATGAAATAGGTGTGGAACGATCGAAGACAAATAGCACAAAGTTTTAGTGCGGGCTTTAGCTGTGGCTGAGACAGGTCAGGAGATGCTTCATGGAAAAAGGTGGCCTCTGGGTTAAACCATGACAGATAATAACCACGACTTATTGAAGGGTACACTGTGTGCACTCTCTCATGCAGTAATTCAGTAATCCTGAAAAGCAGGTGCATAATCTCTCCCGTGTCATAAGTAATGGGAGAGAAGTGAAATAACTTTCCTAAGATGACGCAGCTGAGCTGATTCTTCCCTTTGGCTTCCTAATGTATGCGGCAGGATTTAGTTGGGTGTTAAGGAAGGAGGTAGCCAATAAATAATCCTTAACAGTTAATGGGTAGTATCAGACAAATCACTGATAAAATAAGAGGCAATTAAAATGCTTACAATATATAGGATTTCAAGTCCATGGACTCTGGTACTTTAAAATTTATGGCCTTAACAGGGAATAAGTAGCATAGACGGTGGGGAGAAAATAGACAGGGAGAGGGCAAGAGTAGTGTGGGAAATGTAGAAGCTAAAGAACTTATGATACATGGACAAGAACTAAAGAGGGGGAGTGTGGGTGGGAGGGGGATGGCAGGGTGGAGGGGAATGAAGGGGGCAATGGGAGAACTGTAATGGCATAATCAATAAAAAAGTAAAAAAAATAAAAATAAAAAAAAATAAAAAAATAAAAATAGAAAATGAAAAAAAAAATTTATGGCCTTAGTTTATTCTGATTTATATCTTTTCTTATTCATGTTTCATTAAAAAGTTTGAGTGATAGCAATTGTTTACAAGAAAAATTAATTCATAAGTTTAAAACAGATAAACTATAACAATATAAAGCTAACACGAAGTAGAGCTTTGTAGCGTTGCTTTACTACACGTTTAGGTATGAAACCCTGTGAGATCAACATTCACGAAACTACCATACAAATGTGAATCACTTAAAAATTGTTCTTAGCAAAAACCTGTTACAGTATTTTTAAGCAGCTAAAAATATATACAGCTCATCAAAAAGTTCTAAATAAAGTAAGCAGGAAAAATTTACAGACACGGAAGAGCCCATAATCATTTTAATTCTGTATTAGTACCCTTTGAGGTCCTCGACAAATATCTTTCAAACTGAGATCTCTGCAAAAAACACTTCTGAGGAACGGAACTGTAATCTGGCCTATGAAAAAGCCACTTTTCTGAGATGAGCTCCGTTACGGGTTCAGAGGGATTGTTTGTGTTAAGAGGCCATCGTAGGCGATGCTGGTACATGTTGGTGACTTGCCGAGTTCCACTCTCCACGTCAGCTGACAAAATCCTTTGCTGTGAAAGCTTGACTACATCATCCACTGTACCCCCAGATAAAATCCTAGAAAAATAATCTTTACTTTCCTCTGATGCTTCTTTTTCTGGACCATTCCATATTTCAACAGTATTTTGTGTCTTCTGTTGTGTCTTTTCCTCAGCAGAAATAGAAATAATGGGTCTCAAGACCTTTTTCCCTTTTCTGGAAGCAATTTTTGATGTATCTGAAATTGTATCAGGCGCCAAGTCTGTGCTTTTAGCCCTCTGTAACTTATCTGCGTTTGTGCACATTGCAGAACTCACTGTATTAGGACTCTGGGTGCTGTGGTAGTTTAATCTCAGCAAGGACTTCCACAGGGAGGTGCCACTCCTAGAACCCTCAGCATATTGCCGACTCATGCCTTGAGGCCAAAATCTCTTGCCCCGGATCCACTCAATTTCCCTTACAAGACTGCAAAAGATCAGAAATTGTCAAGAGGTTATGCATACGACAAGAATAACTGGAAGTGTATCTGTTTTTGAGACACAGAAGGGGAACTCACTGCAGGATTCCATGGACTGATGAATGAGAAGACCCCAGAGAGGTGGCCCTTAAATCCAGTGACCTGTACAAATAGCCCAGGGCCTCAATCATGACGTGATGACTAGAGTCACTTATCAGTAATTGACCTGCTGGATATTTGAAAATAAGAATATTAGTATTTTTAAAAATTACTCCTGACTTCACACATTTAAAAGAGAAGGATAAAAAACATTTATCGACGGTGGCATTGGAACATCACCTTTTGTAGTATTCCTGCCAATCACATTTAACCTTAGTCCACTTATAAGGAAACAGACAGGTACAGATTGAAGGACATTGGAGCAGGGAGGGTAGGACAGAGCCTGACCTAGACTCTTCACAAATATCAGCATCATGAAAGACAAAGCAAGCCCACTTACATGCTCTAAAGGACACAGCCAAATGCAAATGAGGATCTTATATAGGGAAACAGCTAGGACACTTGGGGACATTTGAATACGGACTGCACAGTAGAGAATAGTCTTACTGAATGGCTAAGTTACCGGGGCTTGATCATTGGTTGTCATTATGCAGGAGAATGCACTTGCTGTACTCAGAAGACACAGGCTGAAGTATCTAGAGATGAAAGTGTCCTATCTGCAACTTTCAAATGGTTTAGATAAAACTACGATGTGTGTGTGTCTGCGTGTGTAAGAAAGACAGAGAATGCAAATGTAGCAAAAACAGTAATAATTGGTGTGAATACAGGTGAAGGTTATAGAGGTGTTCATTATGCATCGCCAGAGGTCACTGTCAATAATTTGATATAATTCTCTATAATGTGTTAAAAGTAAAAAAAATATGTACATTTTACAATCTAATTTGCAAGTGGTACTGATTTATTGAATTTACCCATTTACGAGACTGCTTTTAAGGGGTAGAATTTACACCATTGATTACAAACATAATATAAGGCTGATGGGGTATCGATCTTAATATGCAATAGAGACTGACTGCTGGATATTAAGGGCAAAAACCATTGACTGATGACCCTGCCAGCATCCCTGTATTTATAACAATAAGAGCAAGTTTATGTGAGTAATTACCATCCATCAGGCCTGTATAACCTTGTAAGGTATAAGCTATCATCACCTGCCTTCTTCTCTTCTCATTTACTCTTTTTACTAGGGACACGCATCCACATGGTTCAGAAATGAAAACGTATAAAGATACAAAGTGACAAGTGTCTCTCCCATCTCACTCCCCATCTGTGCGATCTTCTCTAAAATGCCTGTCCTTCTGAAGAATCTGCACATGTCCAATGTCTTTTAAAGATGAGAAAACAAAGGAGTTAAAGAACTTGCTCCAGTTGCTGGGAAAACAGTCCGGGGTCTGCCTCACGCCCAAGGCCTTGCTCTTGACTTCTACACTAGGCTGCCTCTTCCCCACGATTGTGCTTCTGGGTATCAGCGGTGGCTCCTGCTCGCAGAGATGTTCTCTCTCTGCAAGCTCGGCTTCCTGACTCATTGCCCAGGTCACATATTGCCCGCAGCTTCTGCTGGAAATCTGAGAGCGAGTTTCAGCTGTTGTCTCTACTTAGCAATCTGTGGCCATTTCTCTTCATTTTGAATGATTGTCATGACTCCCTGCGATGTTCTCAGCTGCCCCAGTCTAGCTCTGCAGAATGCTGCGTTCCCCTGCTCAGGATGGCCGCATAGCATTGGCCTTAAATGGCCTTAATTGGCCTGAACAGGTAACAGTGAAGAAGAACAGAACCAGAAAGTCTCCTGTGGTGGCTGAGCAAGAACTCATTCCCAGAAATCCTCTAGACAGCCGTAACCAGATTCCACAGACTGTTCCTTAGGGGATTGAGGCTGTCACAGGGATCAGCCGCTAAACACACCCTATTTCAGCCTCACGTCCCCTCGACTCTCCGTCAGTCACACACCTTACTTCGGTCCTCGGGATTTTTACCCTCATGACCCATTCTGGATTGGTTCCTAGAGATCTGACTTCAGAATGTTCTTGAACAGTCTGATTGTTCTTTCTGGCACAAGCATAGTAGCTGCCAGGAAGGGACATGCTTGTCTCAGGCCCAACTCCAGTCCACTCTGTCCTCCCTCGGGGTCAGTACCAGCTGGGCAGCACTATCCAGCCTGGTTAGCCCTCCCGGCCCAGGGAAAAGGAAAGACCATTATGGGTTCATTTAACTTGGAGAGAGCCCACTGCCCCTCCTCCCACGTCAGATCTTCATTGAGGATGTGTATACTGTTGGTCGTTGGGCAGACATCACCTCACTAAATCTTCAGAATAACCCACAGGCAGTCATTATTATTCCCTTTGGCCGGTAAGGAAATTGAGACTCAGAGGGGTTATGTTCACACGCCTAGAAAACAGCAGAACTAAGATTCAAATCTAGGTCCCTAGGCTCCAAGGCCCATAATTTCTAGAAGTCACATTGGTTCCTTACATTTTCCCCAAAAAATACAACTAGGAAGGAACCATCAGTTACTGTTCCCATTTTGTTACTTTCCATGGGGCCACGCCCACTTTATTTTCAGCCAAGTATGAAGTGAGGGTGGGAATGCAGGGGAAGGCCCCACTAACTTCCTTGAAAATGTATTCCCAAATTTTGAGTGGTGAGTTTTCCTCATTTCCCCCCTTTTTTTCAGAACTAAATAAATAAAGTGGTATCTTTATTATTTCCTCTGGAAAAAGGAAGCACCCTGACTCACCCTCCCTTGCCTTTTTTCATGCTGATTCTTCTTGCCTGAAATGCTCCACCTCACCTTCTTCACCAGGCAAACACCTGTCAGGACTCATGGCCACGTCACTTTCTCTGGGAAATCTTCCTGTTGCCTCCTCTGTGTGCTTCCCCATGGCCGCTCGCAATGTCAGTCATGGACATTGCTATGGACGTGGACAGTCCATATCTCATCGGACCTCAGTTATCTCTTACATGCTTATCTTCCCAATGAAACCACAAACCCCGAGAGCCCACAAACGTGGAAAGAGCATGGGATTTAGGTGAGAGGACTAAGTCTACTACTTGCTACCTTTGAGGTTTCAGAAAGCCATTTGGTTTTTCTGGGCCTTAATGATTCTAATGTCTAAGTCATAGGATTCTCTGCTCATCTATCTGCACTTGGGCGGGTCATATGACATAGCTGCTATTTCTTTGGCTTTAAAATTAGCTGAAGAATCACCTAGAGTCCCTTCCAGGTTTAAAAAGTTTCCCAGTGTATGAGAGCTATTTGACTTATTCCTGCAGCCAGGAGCATTTAGAAGTTTATAACCCATTGAAAATGATTAAACCCACACACCAAGTGAAAAGGAAGCTCTGTTAACATAAGCTGGATTGCTGGATTAACCAGGGCCCTCTATTTCCTCTGCATATTGCCTGATGCCCAAGGCACACCAAAGGCCTGCAACGGGCAGGCTCATCCGACTCTGCTGGCATGCCTCTGTTCCTAACTGCTGGATTCTAGCATAACCTAGAGTCAACTGGGTTTGTCAGTCTAATTCTGGTAATTGAATTAAGCATAGTACGAACTAATAACTTATGAGCATGAAATGGAAGAGAGTAGTTCTCTATGAGAAACAGACTGAGTGCTTTGAAATTATTTCAACTTATGAAAGGACAAGGCAACTATACAAAAGTGTCCATTTAAATGGGGAGAAAAAGGTAGCAATCTAGAAGGCTCTTGCACACCCTGCGTCACAATCGTCTAAGTTCTCACTCCACAGAAGCCAAAATTAGAAATAGTGGGGGGTGCACTGTGGGGAAATCCTGAGAAAGGTGACATCTAACACCAATCAGAGGACCCATTAAAAAAAGACTTTGATCCTAAATTTAAGATTGGGCATGGGGAAGAATTGCATATGCATGTTTAAGTTAAAATTACAGTGCAAATATTGTCTATATTACTTACCTGACTTTCTGGAGGAAGGGACCTCCTGCTACAGAGAAGTCTCTGGCTGAGCGGAGCCTTTTAAAATCAAATGTGGAGAAAGGAACTGACTCACCCTAATGGAAGTCACCCACTAGAGCCATTGTTTAATTTCTTCCTTCGACAATGACTGAGAGAGCTGGCATTTCTTTTTTAAAACCACCCCGGGGAGAGGGAAGTCACATAACGTTCATCTACCGCACTTCATCCAAAATAAACAATTCAATACAGAACACTCAGCTTGACCTAATGGAATATGAAAACCTACATGTCTGGTTTTCTCTCCCCCTGAAATGCCTTCTCAGTAGGCAGATTTAAACCACTTATCAGAGAACGAGAATAGTAAGATGGCTCTGTGTCAGAGGTAGCTGGGAACATGAATCACAAAAGCCCTCTTTCATAGTCAAGATTAGTACTAAAATCTCCAGAATTAAGTTTTATTAAGTTAGGATTTGTCCTTGAAGCTGAGATGTTGAGTTAAGATGTATAAGATCTACAAGTTGAGGTGAGATACGCTGTAAAGGATCTATTGAACAGAAAGAGATTTCATTGGTATTTTTTGTTTTTGTTTTTGTTTGTTTTTAAATGTTTTTCGTTTTTTTATTTTTTTAAGATTTTTTTATTTATTTATCTTTAGAGGGAAAGGGAAGGAGAGAGGGAGAGAAATATCAATGTATGTTTGCCTCTCGTGCGTCCCCTGCTGAGAACTGGCCTGCAGCCCAGGCATGTGCCCTGACTGGGAATCGAACCGTGATCCTTTGGTTCACAGGCCCACACTCAATCCACTGAGCTACACCAGCCAGGGCAGATTTCACTGTTGAATAAGTGCCTCACAGAACCATGATCAGAAGAAATAAGATTCAGGAATGAACGCCCTCTATCAAATCCATCATTTTAACATGAGCTTATTATAATCTCATGCATAAAAATATTATGAGGATAATTAAAATCTGAGTTACCATTGCTAGAAACCCACTATTGTCATACCCCTTGGTGGATTACACTGCATTCTACATGTTCATCAGCTGCAATAGTACAAGACTAAGGAAGGTGCCAGGACTTTTCAAGCTAGCAATTATCATCGTTAATCTAGAACCCAAACTGAATTCTAAAAAATCAATTAAACATTACTGTTTTCAATAGGTTAAAATACAATGTAGGCCACTTCTCTTGATGTCATTAGCCTGGAGCACAGCCAACACTTCTGCTGAATGCCCAGGCCCACTGTGTAAATGCCCAGAAAGAACCGTTCACCCACTCCCTCCCGCTTCCTGCGCGGACGGAGCGCCGTTCCTGATGCTTTCTGAAGATATAAACAATAAATCACAAGAACCCTGTCCGGTCTGTTTAAGAGGTCAAAATACTCACATTGCAAAGAAATAGAACGTGAGTGTCACGAAAGGGTCCTTCGAGCTCCTTCGTGACTCTGAAGTCACAATACAATCTTAGTTTATTTATTAAAAATCTCGTGTGACAACTCAGAATGTGCCTCTGTGGTCTGTGGATCACTTTCAGGGAAAGACAACTGAGACCCTTCAGACTCAAGAGAAATGTCTACAGGGGACCCCCGTTAACTACCTAAAAGAATGTAAATTAGGAGCCTATCACAGATAACCTTTCTGACCTATCCGTAAGGCAGGCCTCCTGCCGCCCGTATCATCCTACCATGGTGGCCTGCCGGTGCCTGGATCTGGGACTTCCCCGCCCCTGAAACTGTGAGACGGAAGTTCGGCTGCCTGTGCCGCCCAGTCTACGGTGTTCTGTTAGAGCAGCCCTGCCAGACTGAGACGCTTCCCTAATGAGGGAAGGTAAACAGGTAGCAGAATAAAAGTTGAAAGCTGTGGCACAGTTGCTTGCTTCACAGATGACATCTTCAAATGAGCGAAGCCCCCTGCTCCAGACAGGAGCTAGATCTGAGCAGTTACCTAATTTACAACAGGTATCGCTTAGGCTGATGCTCAGCTGCTTCCTGACGAGGGAGGAGCTGGCCAGGGCGATCGCGTTTTCCTTTATTTTTACCACTTGTTTATAATAGTCTATTGCTTTCTTCATTTGGCATCTAGAAAAGAGAAATTTCATTAAAGTTTGCATCAAAGAAGCATTGTCATCATTCATTCATTCATTCATTTAAAAACTCCAGAGTGCTGGTGGTAGCGCTGGTGGCAAATATGTGTAAGACTCATCTGTGTCCTCAACAAATTTCCTGATGTAGGAGGAGAGACTAGAGGGAAACACAGAGCACTGACCCCTCAGGAAGGGCCTTGAGTGCAAACCTAGGGTTTGGGACTTTAATATTGAAGAGCGTCATGAAGAGAATGATGTGATCGAATTTGCACATATGGAGGATAAACTGAAGCAGGGGAAGCTACAGGCAGGGAGGCCAGCTAGTCCAGGGGAAGATGATGAGGGTCTGAGCTAATGCAGTGGCCACAGAGGTGAAAGGAGACGGGCTAAGGCTTGGCATCACATTGAATGTTGTGTGCTGGGTCTGGGGCACGGGGCACCCACACGTGCAGTAGGGTGACTCGGTCAAAGCCGAAGCTCTCAGTCAGGCGGGCCTGGGAGTGACACCGGGGGCAGGCACAGACTTCCCAGTGCTAATCTCGCCTCCACCACTTAAAAGTTGGGCAAGCATCTAAATCTCTTAAACCTCGGATTTCTCATGTTCAAAATGAGGACCATCAAGTTGTTGTGATACTTAAATGAGAAAATGCATGGAATATGTTTAACATAGTGACTGATAATAAATATCCTTAAGACGGATCCTTAAGAGGATGCCTGCGCTGGGTGAAGGAGAAGCATTTTGTCAGGAGAGGGGATGGATGCGTTCACTCTTCACAATATTGACTCTGAAATGCCCAAATACAATGGAATACCCGAATGGCGATATCCAACAGCCAGGTGGATGCGCGCGTGGGCAGCTGATGACAGAGGTCTGAGAAGAGAGACGAGAAGCCATCACCTCCTAGAAGGTCAGCTGAAGCCCTGGCGCGGGTGAGGTTGAGGCATCAAGGCTAAGACAAGCACAGAGTCCACACATGGAACCCAAGAGAACATTGCCGTGGGACGCGAGTCGGGGAGAGAAAGAGGAGACCCACGAAAGAAACAGAGAAGGCACAGTCAGAGAGGACATCTATGCAGGGGTGCGCCTCAGAAACCAGGAGGGAGCTGAGCTACCGACACTCAGATACTTCGGCAGGAGAGGGCCAACAAAATCGAAGCGCAGAGGGACAGGTGTAGGGTGTCCCTGACGACTTCCACGGGAGTAGACAAAACGGAGGCAGGAGGGTTGAAGTCAAGTGACGGTAAATGAGAAGGGAGGAACTACAGGGACTCGTCTGTGAAGAGGACACTGAGGAGTGAGTGGATACAAACTTAGAGTGGATGGCAATCGCTTCACTGACCGTTTGTTCATTCTTCTCTGTCCTGTTCTTTTTTTTTGACTTTTAATTTTTAAATGTAAACTCCTTTATCCATTCCTACCCATCCCATTCTACAAGGCCCTCGGGATCCCTTGGATCGTTTCTGTAATGGTGAAAGCCGTCTCGGGGGGCCCTCGCCACCAGGACATGAGTGACAGGTGAGTCCAGTCACACAGCAAAATATCCCCCAATCTTGACCAGTGTGGAGGATATACAGCCACCTGAGAACAGCCTTCGACAAGGAAAAGGGCTTCGCAGTCGTTTCAGAAGGTGGACTGTTGGCAGCGAGGCCCGGGAAGGAGGCATCCAAGCCTGACCCGGTCTCTGGCACGGAGGCCTTCCTTGCAGAAGGGCAGCACCGGTGACCGCCTGTGATTCACGCCCTGCTGGCTCTGCCTTTGTGCTGGAGCCACCGCCAGGAGGTACAGATGACTCAGTCAGTGAGCTGCACGTTCAGATTTTTCGTTTATGAGACAAGCGTTCTATTGTCAAGCTTTTTGTTTCTCTAAAGAAAGTCCTGTTCTCTGCTCACAGTGCTGTTCTTAAGAGAAACAAAAGGAGGCTTATGTGGTATCAAATGCCTGAAAAAGTTACCTGCTGGGAGCAAAATAATACCGTGAGCCCAGGTTGTTGACTCTCGGGTACGTGCCAGGCATTTGGTACGTGCTAAGCTCTTTCCGCGCAGCTCTTCACAATCAGCCTGCAAGGGAGGTACTGTTACCACTCTCCTTTTACGAATGAGGAAACAGATGAGATACCAACATGTTAGGTGCGTGCCCACGTTCTCACTGCTACTAATGTGAACCCAGGCAACTGGACCCCAGAGCTCACCATCTCACTACTACTCCATATCGCCAGTAATTTTACCCTCAGGTACTCCTTTATTTGAACTCGTTTAAAGGTAAATACTCTTAGAAAGAGTAATAAATACTAGAGATCACCAACAGCACGTTCTTCCTTGGAGCAAAAGCTGAAAGAGGTCAGTCTTCTGGTGAAAGGTGAGAGGAAAACTGTCTTCAGAAAAGTGGAAAGCTCGAGAGAAAAGCAAGATAGAGAACAGGGGAAGGCAGGGAGAGCAGCTACCAAACAAACGTTCACAGCTACCCAATTTAACTTTGCCCACCCCCGGCCTTCGGTCAGCTGAACTGGCTACGAAAGAGTATAAGCCGGGCAAGAGGAAGGGCGGGGTGTACGCGTCTCTCTCCAGACTCACATGGGATCTTCTCCCGTACCAGCCTGTCAAGAGAGGTGGTCAGATCCGGCAGATGCTAGCACCAGTTAGGTCCAGAGGGACATTTCCACAACCCTCGTTTAAACACAGACGCTGACCGAAAGTTCCCGCTTGACCAAACTCGACTGAGACTCTCCTGAGCTTTCTCTCAACTGGCCCTCAACTTCCAACTTCCACGTCCATCTCTGCATTGTCCAGGTTGAGTGGGAAACCTGCAAAGTCAGTTTGGCCATCCTCGCTCTCTGACCCTCATCAGACACCTAGCCGAGGTCCTCATCCTCCGCCCCAGCCGACGTCTGAGCAGCCTGGCCTGCCTTCGGCAAGAGCCCTGGTAGTCCCTGTAGCCAGGATCCCC